>VZTI01005936.1:0-47454 GCA_013397865.1 Struthidea cinerea
GTTAGATGTCCTGCCACAGGTGGGACGTTGAGGGCCAGTTTGCCCCTTGCCAGTCACCTCCCCAGGACCAAATGTGATCAGCTCAGGGCAGTGATGGGCTTGGTTCCACCCATGTCACCAGCACCTGCCCACAAGCATGAGGGATGAGCGTAGGCAGCGAGGGGTGTTGAAAGTGAAGGCAAGTAGTTGCTTATGAAAACCAAGAGGAAAGGTAAAGTAGGTACTGATGAGTAAATATGCCATTTTCCCAACAATATTTTAAAGTAGAATAATGTATTATGGCCTGCTAATACGTTGCACTATTCAGTCCATAGGTGAATGGACACATTTCTTTAGCTGCAGTCTTGGCAGTGAATGCATCTGAAGATATTCCTTGATCTCTATGTTTTATCTACATCAAATTCTTTGATTTTAAAGATTCTTAGAGCTAAGCAAAAAACAGTTACTGAACAGTAGCAGGGAAGACAGTTTAGGAGTCAGAGCTTAAAAATATAGGATGAGTAGGAAATTTTGTGTTTGGGCATGCAGCAGGTATGGTCAGAGGGAAGTGGGTGAGCATGTGAAGGTGTATACAAAATTGAGCTTTTAATCTGGTTACATGATTATATTAAAGGGGCAGACTTGTCTTTGTATAGAGGCATTCACTTGCAATTTTTTTCCTCTTTTTTTGTCCTTTTACTGGGCATATGTCCCAGTCTGGGATTGTGCCCTAAGCCATCCACCGCCCTGTCATGGAGGTGGGGAGATTCAAATACACCAGGAGCAAGATAAGAGACAAGGTCAGATGTTGGTGATCGAAATGGTAATTCACTTTTATTCACTGTCAAAGAAGAGAGCAAGGAAGAAAATAGAAAACTAGGGAAAAGTGAAGAATTACAAAAAGCGAGAAAGGTAGTCACCACCAAGAATCTGCAGCATCCTGTGAAGATCCTTCTGTCCTCTGTTGGTGGGTAGAGCTCTGCTGGGACTTGCTGCCCTCTCATTTCTATCTTGGCTGAGCGGCGTTTTGTGGCACTGACTCAGCAGTTTCACTGCAGTGTGGGGGCCATGAGAATGGCACAGGCATCGAGGTTCATGACATTCCTGGGATATACCCCAGTCCCTGGTGGTGGTGCTGCCATGGATGGCCGTGGCCCGTTGTAGCACCACATGTTGAGTTGCGGAGAGTTCTGGCACCTGGGTGTCACAGTTCGCACTGTCCTCAGTTTAGGCTCAAGAAGCTGCAATCTGCTTTTGCTTTGTAAATGCCACTGTTGCCTCCAGTGGACCCAAGCAGTGGCAAAATGGGTTGTTTGCTAGCAGTTCTCCACTGCGTTTTTTATCTTAGTAAGGCCTTCTGAGAGCCAGATTTTCTGTTACACTGCCAGAACTGGAATGTTCTGAGAGCAGTATTTATACTTTGCAGATGTTGCTTGTAACTGCTAATAAGGGAGTTGGAGGGCAGAAAGGAGCTTGTAGGTTGGGCTGAAACTCAAACCCACTTCCCCAGTGGGGGAAAAAAGAGGCAGGGGAGTTCTGCCAGCTTTATTTGAAGGAGCTAGTATATAAGAGGGAGAAAGCCATGCACAGTGTAATGGAAGAAAAAAGAGTAATTTAGGCTTTATCTCTGTTTCTATGGTTTTAACTTCTAGTTCACTAATTACCTTACTGTAATCCTTTTTTTGCTTGTATTTGCAGGAACAAGCAGTTGAATCACTTTGGATTGATAGTGTATTTAAAAATACACTTCTTTATAGTAGCATCAGAAGTTGTATTTGACCAAAACAATTTTTATTTCTTATCTTTCAGATATGTTAAGATGTGTTATCTTATTCAGAAGGAAAGACTTACATTGCAGTATTGATAATGCAGAAATGAGTTGTTATGGCATTAGAGTTTGAAAGTTTAGTAATAAAGAAATTGCAAATTAAATTGAAAACAATAGAAATTAATGAAATAAGATGTATTTAATATTCTTGCCCTTCTAATAAGGGGTTCCGTGACATGATGCTTTCTTCAGTAATGTATGTGGGAGAATACACCTCAGGTGAGGAGGGGATTTAGATCTCATTTTTGATGTTTTTTTTAATTGAAGCCCCATCCAGCCGTTAACACTCCTATCAATGAAACTGTTGAAGAAAGCAGTCAGGAGCCTGCTGAGGGGAGTGAAGAAAAAGCAGGAGCCAAAAGAAAAAAGTGTTCAGTCCCAAAAGTAAGTGATGGAATTTCTGCTTTGTTCTGCCAGAAATATTTTCAAGTCAAAACTATATTGCCAAGTCTTTACTTAAATGCTATAAACTAATAGTGGTTTACTGTTGTAACTGCCTGTGTTTGCTTCTTTTCAGATATACTTACAGTAATAACTTCTGTCCTATTTTCCTTATATGGTGCTCTATATGTTTTTTGAAAATTACTTTCTTTACCAGCCTGTATTTCTGTATCATAATACACTTAAACTGAATTCATACAGTACTTCCTAGGCAGGAGAAGTTGGAAATGATCACCAAGAATTAGCTTAACTTTTCTCTTTCTGTTTTTGAAGACTTCTTCCTATCATAGACAGGTATGACTGTAATTTTCAATTATGACCATTCATACTGAAAAGCAGAACAGAGCATTAGGGTCTGTCATGGGTGAAAGGGTACTTAAGTGTGTTTGTCAGAACAGATTTATAAGAACTGGCTTGAATTAGATCATATCCTTAATGAATGACTTAGGATACAGAGAATTTCATAGCTGTATCAATCAACTCTTGAGCCAGAAATCAGTATGCAATACTTTAGACAGAGTTTAGCTTCTTTGCTTTTTAAATGTGTGCATACCTTAGAAGCCTTCCCAAACAAGATTGTGTTTTCTTTAACCATACTGTATTCATCCTAAAAAAAAAAAAATTTCAGTCTGAAACACCTTTGTTTCAATTTGCTGGTGCAGTACATAGTTTATACTGTAAGAGGTGAAGCTTTGTAGCTTACTGTACATTTGATGCTTTAACAGTACTGCTTTGAACTTTTTTCTTGAATGTTCATATGGGGATATTTTTCATATGGCATGGAAGAGATACTGTGTGTTGTCAACTCTTCTCAGTGGTTTTAAGAATAGAATTCTAAAGTGACAAAAATTGTCATGCAGGTGGGATTGATACATTTATGATATCTCATTGTCATAACTAATTTCTGGAAATTGCTACTCAACAGGATGGGCGGTGCCTTTAAATTAAATGTCAGACTATTTTGAATAGAATTGCCTTTATTCTAACCTCTGTTTCCATTTTGATTATTTGACAAGATTTAATGTAGTTTCTCTGTAAGTGTTGCAGGCTGTCTTCAATATTGTTTCACAATTGCAACTGAAGAATTTGCAATGTGTCAAATACATAGCACGTGTTCCTTACCTAGGGTTCGTGTCCAGTAGGTGTAATAGCTTGGTTAATTCAAGAGTAAAAATGTCCCTTGATTGGAGGGGGGAAAAAAATTCTGTCTGTATACTGGTTTTATACTGATAGATGATGCTGAGAATTATTTTACGGAGTTGGAGCTGCTGGAGTTATTGATGGATTATTTCTCCCAACTTCTTGTTGCCTAGAGTTCCTTATTTTAGTACTTGCATGTGTGGAATGTGAGGGTGATTTATCTGTTATACCTTAGCAGTGCTTTGCAACACATAATTTCCTGGCAATGTTAGTAAACCAGTGCTGCTCTTGCCTGTGCATGCTGCCTATGAAGGCATTTGTTCTTAGCATTTGCTACTGTGAGGGGTAAACTTCTTTTAAACTGGGCTGATTGATTAATCGGTTTGCTTCACTCTGAATTTATGCCTCGAGCAGCATGTGCTAGTGGGGATGCCGATGACTTAAGCTTCATGTTTCTCGTGAAAAATGCTTTTAGGCTGTTCAATGCTAGCACAGTGAAAGAGAGATAAGATAGGATGACATAAGAGCCATTTAAACATAAAGATGGAATGCAAGATCCTGACCAGGTCCTTTTGCACAGATTTGTCTAATTAATCATCTTACGGCAAAATACAGAGCAAATTTCTTTTCTTTCTGTATTAATGTAGTTATAACAGTCTGTTAACCAGTCCTTGTACTCTAGTTTCCTTTGGTTTTAGTGAACCAATAATTCTTCTGTCTTAAAGTTGAGTATACTCTGTAAAAAGACTCAGTGATGTTACGTGTCTACATGTAATTAGAAATACTGTGTGATAGTTGCTTTGTTTAGTGTTGAAATTTTAAAAACGTGCTACTTAAAAATGGAATTTCAAAAAAGGTCCTTGAAAGTGGGACAAGCCAACAGTATTCAAAGTTAGAGAACTGATAATCTTAGAAACATGCAGATATATAGGCTGCAAGGAAATGTTGATTATTTTCAAGTAAATTATTACAAACTCTTGATTTTTTGAAGTTCTAACTGCTTTTGCAAAACCAAAACTAGTATTTTAAAGGTTTAAAAAAACCCAACAAAACGGGGAAAAGTGTATGAATTACAATCTCACAAATGATAAAACAACTTACTTGTGGTTTGTTTACTATTTGTCCTGGTTTTGGCTAGGATAGGGTTGGTTTTCTTCTTAGTAGGTGGTGCAGTGCTGTGTTTTGGATTTGGTATGAGAATCATGTTGATAACACACTGATGTTTTAGCTTTTGCCAAGTAATTTTTACCCTAAACCAAGGACTTCTCAGTTTCCCATGGTTTTTCAGTGAGCAGGTGCACAAGAACCTGTGAAGAAGCACAGCCATGACAGGTATCCTTAACTGGCTGAAGGGTTATTCATGCAGAATCACAGAATGGGTCAGGCTGGAAGGACCACAGTGGGTCATCTAGCTCAACTTTCTGCTCAAACAGAGTCATCCCAGAGCACACGGCACAGGATTTTGTGTCCAGACAGTTCTTGAATATCTCCAGAGAGGGAGACTCTACAACCTCTCTGGGCAACCTGTTCCAGTGCTTGGTCACCTGCACAGTAAAGAAGTTCTTCTTCATGTTCAGGTGGAACTTCCTGTGTGTCAGTTTGTGCCTGTTGCCTTTTGTGCTATTGCTTGGCACCCCTGAGCAGAGCCTGGCTCCATCTTCTTGGCACCCTCTCTCCAGACACTTCTACATATTGATGAGGTCCCCTCTCAGTTGTCTCTTCATGTGGCTGAACGAGCCCAGCTCCCTTGGCCCTTCCTCGTAAGAGAGGTGCTGCAGGAGGAAGTAGTCCAGTACTATTAGGCTTTTAACAGGTACCTAAGAAATGAGTGTACCTACAGATTTAAACTAATTAAAGTGAAGAGCATCCTGATGGTAATTAGCATGTTCTCTTTTCACTGTAAAATACTTTCTAATGCATTTTTTTATCCTGTGTTGACTTGCGTTGCAGTTATCTCCTAAAGGGGATAATAACTTACCTACAGAAGCTGAAACAGAAGAAAAGGAGATGGATACTTCAAAGGAAGATGATCTGCCTTCTGACAAAACCAGTAAAGAAGTATGTGAGAGCTTTTTTCTGTGTAACAGAGAACATGTGAATATTACGTTTATTGGTGTAAATCTATTACTGAGTATTAAGACAGTACAGTTATTACTACTGTGACAGTTTCAGGAGCTGTTTAATTATGTAAAACTTTGTGTGTTCACTCACTGAAGTTCCCAGAAACTGAAGTTTTCATCAGAGAGGAAACTTCTAGTCTGATTTGTCTTACCAGTTAAAATCAGTGGAAGACTGCGTTTTTTATCACTTACCACTTACGGTATTGCAAATGTACCTCTTTTAAAGACTAGATAAATGGTCCAGACAGACTACCTACCATCTTTATTTAGAACAGAATATTATTTAGTACTTAGTTTATTTTTTATCTCTCAGGAAAAAGTCCTAAGTACCAGATAATCACAGAATCATGGAATGGTCTGGTTTGGAACAGACCTTAGAAAATACCGAGATCTAACCTGCTTGTCATTGACTGGGATACCTTTTCCTAGACCAAGTTGCTCAAAGTCTCATCCAGCCATGCCTTGAACACTGCCAGGGATGGGGCAAACACAATTTCTATGGGCAGCTTGTTCCAGTGCCTCACCACCCTCACACTAAAGAATTTCTTCCTAATGTTTAATAATTTTTGATTTTAATAATTTAAAAGCAGGAGATGTCTTAATGTACGTTACAAGTTTCTTGTCTAAAGTATGTGGCAGAGGCTTCAGTTGTGTAAAAAAAATAGAATAAATTAAACATATCTTTGTTTTATTAAGACTCTTAGGATCATTTTTAATCTTCACAGGATGTGGTGAAAACAAATGATGCTTCTATTCCTAAAGTTGCTAGAAGAGGAAGAAAAAGAAAGGTAACAATATGTTTAATTACTTCACCTTACTGGAATTTTTTGGATGTGATAATATGGGATGTTATTTCCTTTAATGACAGATTATGCATAAATTGAAGTGTTTGACACCCTTCTCCCCTTTTTCAAGTGCCTGAAAGATTTGCAGGAATGAAATTCTTTTTAAACTTACTGTGGAATATGGAGTCCCTGTCTTTCCCAAACAACTCATTACGAAAAAGAAAAAATAAGACATAAACTGTTGCTAAACTGCTAATAAAATAGCCTGCTTTGAAGCTCTGAAAAATTTCTTTTAACATTTTCATCACACTGAACTAACACCTGAAATACTCCCCTTTTTCACAAATTTGTGATTTTGTGGTCTCTGCAACTTGGGACAATACAGAGTTACATTGACAGAGGTAGTTCCAGCTGCTTGCTCAGCATACGTTGGCCTTAATGTTCTTGTGGTCACACAGCAAGCCAGATCAGGGCACTGACCCAACTGAAAACTACAGTTAAGTGAGGCAGATTTTAATTTTGTATTTGAAAACACTTAGCTTCTAAAGGTACAGCTGACAGCAGGGATGGGGGGATGAGTATGAAGTATCTGTGACCTTAGTATGTTTGTCACAGAAAAGTAGCATGCTGTACCTGTAGTCTAGTTATCCTTTATCCAGGACACTAAGTTCTTTTCTGTTTTCTCCAATTGAGATTGGAGAGGTGAAATTAGTAATACTTAAGTATAATCTGTTACTAAATTCAGAGACTTTATTTGTGTGTACAAGCAATAGCGTAATAACACTTCTAGAAGTTTAAAGGTGTTTTTCTGAGAAAGTAATTGCAATATTGGTGCCATGTGTTTCTTCACTTGTGAAATTCATTCTTTAAATTAGTCTGAAAAACAAGCTGAAGCTGAAGAAGCAGCAGCAGGGGCAGCAACAGCTACTGGGCCAGTGTCTCCAAAAGTAAGCCCCAAAAGAGGAAGACCAGCAGGTAACTTCAGAAGAATGATTTAATTTTTTTCACCACAGAAATATTTTATTAGAATTAGTCAGGGAGTTATCTCCTTCCTGTAAAGTACTACAGAGTTTTTGCATGCTAAAGGCAGATTTTCCTAATAGACTGTAGTGAGAAAATATCTCAAATTCATGCATTCAGGACATGAATGGATTTAAATTATTAGTATTAATGTTTAGTCTTCTAAATTAAAGACTGGTTGGTTTGGGGTACAAGTATTACCTTTAGAATAGGTCAGTCTTCTTCACAGAACACTGCTTAAGTGTAGATATATGATAGGAGCTCTCTGGTGGTTTTGCTCCATAAAGGTTTGTATTTGTTAAAGGTCTAACTTTGATTGAGTTAGAAGATCCATAAAACACAAAGATGAGAATTGGGGGAACAAGGAGCCTGTAGGTGGAGTTCAGAGGACAAGAAAAACAAACTAAGAGCTGAAGAGACTTGTTTAAAAATATGTTTAAGATGGTCTGTGTCGATTCATAGGCAAATTAAAAGAAAATATAACTGATTTTTTTTTAATGTTTTGTTAGTACCATTTTGTGATAATTCTGTAGTGCCCGTTTCTTTCAAATTAGCAATGATCTATTGTCACTTTAATGGTAAGCTTGCAGATACTCTTGATGACTAATTACTGCTTTGGAAGACAGTTCTTGCAGCAGATATGTTGTTTGAGCACCTAGTCAGGGAAACAAATAATTTATAGTCCTCTGTATCTGCTGGCAATATAAAAATAGTGGAACCACAATTAAATAGACTTAATTACTTTTGCCGTGGAAGCTGTAAGAAAATTAAGTATTAATTCATCCCCCTCTGCCATTTCATTACATGCACTAAATATGCATTTTTAATATTTGTGGTTTTGTCATCACCATTTTTTGCTGTTTTCCACTAACTACTGTCAGTAAGAGCAGGAAAGGATCTGTAAGAGATGCTTTTGCCTCCTATATAAAAAACCTTTTTGGAAAATGTACTATGCAGCCTTTTCTGTTGTTGACAGGATGCTTAGAAGTGGTCTGTGCTATGACCACCAAGCATTTAAACTCTGAGTATTAGGTTTCCTGCCAGCATAGTCACTGTGGTACTGGACAAGCATTTGGGGTACATAAGTGCCAAGAAGGCAGGTTGTTTGTCTGACTCCTAACAATATGGCGAATCTGAGGAAATGGAACAGATTTGGTCTGCACTGTAGTATGGTGGTAGTACTTCTTGACAGTGATTTGTTAGCCTGAAAAGTGATGGAAGACCCAAGATATGAGTAAAACTAGTGGACAACAAACTGTATAAATGTAAGCATAAGTGACTGCTTTTCATTCTGTAATTTCAGGTTTCTCATTATCTAATTTAAGACTCATGTTAGTTATGCAACATGTGAAGCAAATCACAACTGCATAGATTGCAAAAAACACAAGAATTAGAAGTCAAAGCCTGTGGCTAGAAAACATCGAAGTTTTTAATTCACCAGTCAGCTAAAAAAACTGCCAACACTTTAACTTTCCAAAGAGAATCTTGAATAAGTTTGGTACTCAGTTAACACTTGAATTCTATACAGTAACAAAGTAAGTTACTTTGTTACTGTATAGAAGTTTATATTTATATAAAGTAAGTTTATATTTTCATTTAAATGTGGCTTATGTCTGTTGAGTAAGTATCTTTCCACATAGACAAGGAACAGATAGTGGCTGTGGACTAACCTGTTATTTCTGTATAACTACTAGCTTCTGAAGTAAAAGTTCCAAAACCAAGAGGGAGACCCAAGTTGGTGAAACCATCATGTCTTTCGGAGGGTGACTTGTGAGTTTCTTCTTAATATGAAGCTTATTCATTGTCAGCTGTGCTGCTTCTTATGTTAAGACTTCAAAATTACTACTCCTGACAGGTTTTTGCTCCTTTAGTGTTCAGTATTAGTTACTGTTTGTGTAGATATTCTTACAGTACAGAGTAATTCAAGAAAGGACTTACTTCTGAAACAGGAAAGAGATCTTAATCTTCCTAACTTGTCAAATCTGTACGAAATTCCTTGTATGATTGTATGCTGAGTGAAGAGGAAAGAAATTTATTAAGAGAAAATACACAACATCACACAAAAATAAAACAGTGATTTTCTTTTCTTACATTTTTGTTTCAGAAATCGTTTCTGATGGAATTGCAACACTGTTAGTTACCTGAATTTTGGTTTTGCCATCTTGTTCTTATGTCAAGTCTAGTGCTTCTAGTAACTCAAGGAAAAGTTGAACATAGGTTTAGGTTTCTATAGAATGGTAGATGCATAGTTTTTGAATATGAACAACTTGAATAAGTATACTTTATAAAACTAGTTTACAGTGCATACAATCTGGGCCCTGCAGTCCCATCCACATGTGGAGAATCCACTGAGTGTGAACTTTTTGAGTTAGGATCTATGCACTTATGTTAATGTTAGCTTTATTAGGCCCTCCATGCTGGTATTTCTTTGCTGGGGTTTTTTTCCCCCCTAAAGGTAGTGGATTTTAATTTTAGAGAGAGAGTATTTTTGAAGTGGTTAAGTGAACTGAAAGTGAATTAACTTCATCATTTTTACTGTTCTGTGGTTAAAAAAACCCAGAGTCTTCTTGGAGTTAGAATGTTGGTTTTTTTAAGTTACTCTAGATAATGGATGTGATGCCTAAATACTTGTTGTTTTAGTGTTAATGAGGAGGAGAAGGCAAAGAAAAAAGGACCAGAAGAAAAGCCCAAAAAGCAAGGGAAAAAAGATGAGGAAAGTCAGAAGGAAGAGGAGAAATCAAAGAAGGAATTTGATAAAAAGGAAGGAAAGAAAGAGGCTGAACCAAAAAGGAAAAATGTTGCAAAAGTGGGTTCTGCATCAGCTTCTGATTCTGAAGATGAAGGAGAAGAACAAGAAGGGGACAAGGTATAATTTTGCTTTCCTGATACATTTATTACAGAGGAAAGTAGTATCACTGGAGGTCTTTCTTAAGTTAATGCTAGATCTTAATGAAGGTAGGAGTCCTGTGGCTGGTGTACAGATATATAGAATAAAAGTTTCAGAACTATATTTGTCTCAAATAATTCTTTCAGGAATTTCTAATATTTTCTAAGGAAAGCATCTTTTCTGAGACACTTCTCTTTTTAACAGAGGGTTTAAGTGTCAAGAGGCTTTCTTTCTTTTTTTTTTTTTTTTTTAATCTATGTTCCTTGGAAGACAAATGTTGTTTTCCTTGGGTGCATCTGGAGAACATGCGGCTTGAAATCACATTTTTGAAAGGTACAGAACTCTCTCTAACCAACAATTTGTAATGTCTTCATTTTTCTGGTGCCTAGTATTGTCCTCAAATGAAAAGAAAAAATGGAGAAAGGTCTAATGAAATTGTGTTTAGTTCAGGGAAAGCCAGTTTTTGTCAGGTTGCTCCATGGAGTAGAGTTGTTTCAGAGATACTTAGTGTGGGTTGTTTCATCTGTTTACAGAAACAATAATTTAATAATCTTACTTTTCTCTTTCCAATCATAAAATGCCAAATGGAAACAGAAGAAAAAAGGGGGACGAAGCTTTCCGGCAGCTCACAGAAGAAACATTGTAAGAAGCCAACATGACAGAGAAGTAACAGAAAGAAAGCGTAAGCAAGAGGAACAGACAGAGTCTGAATCGTGAGTATATTGTAACATGTGATGCCTGCAAGTTGTAGGAATATGTTGAACCTAACAGGAGGTGAAACTGCTGAAAAACTTCTGAACTAGTTTGCACTGTGTTCTACTGTTCTCTCTTCCTGCCCTTTTTGGTTTTCTATCCTAACTTCTTTTCGAGGGGAGAGTAAAAAGTTCCTCAAACCAAAATGTTCTGTTGTGGGAGAATGGGAAGAATGGAACATAGAAATGAAGTGATGCCAGTCTTTCAGTGATGTCGAATCTCTAGCAGAGGACAACTGGTGGGTTCTTTTTAGAACTAACTTGGAAATATCCATGCGAAAAGGTATCAGTGTGAAATACTGTTCAGGATAGCCATATATTTTTCTTACCATTTTTAGATTAAATTGGTAGGACTTAGGAGGTCCTATTAATCCATGGATGTGGATTTTTGGTGAGGTGCAGAATGCATAGGTTATCAGGAAAACAATTTCCTTCTCTGTCTGACAGCTGGAGCACATGCTGTCAGACAGAACAAGGAAAAAATAATTACTCTAGCATTTGCAAAGCTAGTTGAGTGAAAAAAAGAACAGACTGCATTTAGAAGATTACTTACCATGAATCAAGCATAAGAATAGAGAGAAGATCCTGCTAGGACCTTGGAGGGTAGGACAATAGGAAGAAATCTGACTCATTTGCCAGAGCTATTCTGCAAATGAGTGAAGAAGCTGCACCGCATGAGTTTGATGTTCTCATCCCCCCCCACTGGTGGGAGGGCAGAAGGGAGAACAAGGTAAAAATTAGGAGGAAAGGGAGAAAATGAGGGTCCTCTTTACCTATAACAAAAAAAAATCCTATCTATTTCACATTCATTAACAAAAACCTAGTTTGCTTGGGTATTTTTTTCTCATGTTCCAGCCCTTTTTCTTCTTCTTCCTGTCACTCCTCTGGAGAGCTAACATAAATACTCTACTTACTTGTAGCAAACCTAAGCACTTCCAGTTTCAAAGATACTAAATTACCTTTGCATCTTAGCAACTTTAAAATATCCCTATTTAGCACGTGCTGATTCGATTCTGGGAATCAAACTCTTCTGTATCAATTTAGTTATAACAACCAAATTTCTGCTTTTAAATAGCTGTCATATTTTATGCCTTGGAGGGTAGATAGCATTTTGTTTCAGTAAGATAAAGGAGAAGTAGTTAGTGAATGCATAATGAATTTAATTATAGTTGATGACTAATACCACAAAACTCAATATTGATAAAAAGTAAACTAGTATAGGCTGATATGTGTTTTGTTTATTTTGCTCATCATCATAGTTTCCATTTTCTGGTAGCTACTTCATTAGTATTTATTTAGTTAAGGTGCTTTGTACGCCTTTCTGTACATATACAAAGTTTATCTGTACTGTTGAGATTGTGCTGCCAGTTGAAGCAGACAAGTTTTGTGTACTTTTCGAAAGAAACATGGAAGTTGATAAGACATGAAGGCCTACATGTTTTATGTATGCATATTAGTATGACAGGAAGAAAACTAGTCACAGGACATTTAATCATGATATGCTGAAATTTTGAAAGGAGGCTTTTAAATCCCTCAGTAAGACAAAACTGAGGAATTGCTAAACAGAAGTTCATTATCTTCTCTGAATAAAGAGCTCAAAAACTTGTCCCAAAGATTTCTGCCTGTCTTCATCCTGTAACTGAAATGGAGACAATTTTTTTTGTTTTTCTTGAGTCCCAGCTTTATTTTCAGTGATACAACTGGAGAAAGATCCAGGAGGTTTCACTGCACTTGTAATAAATCTTTTTTTCTTTATTACTACTTCCTTCAAGAACTTTTAAATTATTACTGATACATTTATGGTCAGCTGTAAGATATGTATACTGTTACAATTAATTATTTGAGAAAATAATCGTATAGGAGCCAATTATTATTAATTGATCTCTCCATAAATTCCCTATGGTAATGGTAAATAACTTTACTCCTTTTGTCATTATAATTATAAAATATTTTTTAAATAAAATTAAATATTAAAAAACATAAAAGTATTTTCTTTCTCCATAAGTTAATTCCATATAATGCCATTTTACCAGTTAATCTGTGCAACAAAAACCGAAATACATGTTTTTAAATACCGAATACTTGTTTTTAAAATCCTTGCATTTGCAGCTTCTAGAAAAATATGGGTGTGAGTATGGAGGATTTATCAGCTGTATCTTAGCTAATTAATTTTTGTTAGGTTGTTCGTCCTTGAAAACCAGGGTTTGGCTCTTTGTGGTTTTTGCGTGCTAATGTTTTACTGAGGTAATACCTCAAAATATTGAATCTCATCCAAAAACTGGGGGGGCGGAAAAAGCAGGCTTTACAACACTGTAAAAACTTTTCTACATTTTTGATAGGCAGAGTAAAGAAGAAGGCAAGAAAGCAGAAGTTAAGAAGATTGAGAAGAAGAGAGGTTAGTTTAAAGAATCTAAACAGTACTTTTTGGTCATTTTTTATTTTGAACGGAATTTCTTCCTGGATGAGATAATGTGCTGGTGAGGGTGGCTGTGTGGTCTCAATTTGAGATGTTTGATCCGTGATGCTTCTTTCAGGTCTGTGAAACAGTGTATTTTTGTCCTTCTATGTTTGTTGTGCAGTACAGTAGAACAGGTCTTTGCTATTCTGATTTTACTGTCCTTTGGGCTTTTAAACCTCAATCTCTTCTGTTCATGAACACGAGAAAAAAGTTTTTATTCTTTGATATAAATCACTTCAGTTATTCCTGTCATTTTTTCCTTTCTATCTTCTCATAACACAGTACTCTGAGGGACCTCTTGAAACTATTTAGATACTACCTCTCACTAAGTAGGAATCTTAGATTCAGATTACTATGGTCTTGTCTTCTAACCCATGCCTGCAGACTGACCTTCACAGAGATAACTAATTCCTTTTTCAGTACTCCCGTCTTTGAGGCAATCCAAACCACTGGCTGTAATTTGTAGTATAGTACAGATCCAGTGGCATGGACTCCAACCGACCCAATGTTGCAGTAAGAGGAGAAATAAAAACTATCCAAACCCATCCAAGATGGGTTTGACTTGAAGGAAACTGCTTGCATTATTGTTCAGAATGCATAGCAAATCCAAACAGGCATTCAGTATGTGAACTGGGGAATGCCATATTTATTCATCTTTCACACTTCTGAAACATGTGTACTGGGAACATTTTATTTGGATGGATTTAGACTGTAAATTGTACCATGACCAGTTTACTGAAAACAAACCATCAATAGCCGGGTGTCCTGTCATTGTAGGTCTTCCATCTTTGTAACTCTTAGTATTTATTAAAACTTCTTGTTAAGTTTGCCTACAATTAGAGGGTGGCAGCTGTGTTTTGGACTAGAAAATTCTTTTCAGTTGTAACTCCTGAGGAGAAAACTGTGTGGGTTGCCAATAATGTTCAGTTTTAAAAACTGTGTACTTTCTTTCTGATTGTAAGCCCTGTGGCATATTTATGTGTGTACCTGCCTGTAGGATGCCTGCCTGTTTTCTTCTGCATTCTGTATGAGGTTCATACTTGTAGAATCATTTCTGCAAAAGCAAACCTAATGTGATTAACAAATATTCATGAGTACTGTTTTTAATCTTCAGAAACTTCAGTGGATTCTAGGCTTCAAAGGATACATGCAGAAATAAAGAATTCCCTGAAAATTGATAATCTTGTAAGTATATATATTTTTTAAAACTAATTCATGTGTCAGATTCTAGTAGGAAATACTTGGCATGTATTCTTGTTTTTAATTAATACTCTGAAAATGAAAGGAATCTTTTCCATATGAAAGATTAACTGCTGCTTAAATGTGGTTACTGTGGGCAGTGAAAGATGAGCGTCAGCAAATGAAATCTGTTTTGTTTGAAAGTACTACATAATAAATTATTTACCAGAATCATTCAGATAGAATTACATCAAATAGAACATCTGGTGCCAGATCAGCTTGCTGAGCCACGTGGAAACACCAGGACATTGGATGCAATAGTGGCTGACTTCCTGATGCAAATGATTAGGGCTCCAGTCCACTGACTCCACTCAACTGTCAAGGGAAATCTGCTGCTTGTCAGGGGTTTGGATTTGGAATGTTACTGACAGATGTTTGAGGCTTTCTGGCCTTATGACTATTTGTTCGCTGCTGCAGATTTTCTCTGTTGGGCACCAGTGATACAGTCAGGGGACATTTGGAAACTATCAAGCATGACTATGTGACTCTGAGGGTAATGGTAAAGGTATGGGGACCCAGATGGTGGTCCCTTTATTGAGGAAAAGACTTCCAAAGGAAGGGATAGGTGTGCTAGGATGTGGCAGGATTGACCCAAAAGTAGTGCTGCCAAGGGGCTTGCCGACCTAGTTAAAGAGTATCAAACTGGGAATGGTAGCAGAGGAGGAAATAGTGGAGCAGGAGGGCAATGAGAGGTAAACAGACATCAGCAGGGTGATGTCAACTGACCTTGTAATCAACAGAACTCCTTTGCAGAACAGGACTGAAGTGGCATGACCACAAGCATCAGCACATTGAATGAGAAACTGCTGGCAGCCCAGCATAATGAGGAAAACTCTCATAACCTATCTGGAATGTCAGCACACCTGTGTTTCTCTTGGGGATGGCTGTACACTAATACATACAGTGTGAGGAGCAACCATGGGAAACTGGACATCTGTGCAGTTGCAGGGCTGTGGTTTCATTAGTATCAGAGATTTGGTGAGAAGTGAGGTGAGCCTTGCCTTACATGTTTACAGGCTCTGTGGGAAAGGGGGGTGCTGGGAAGACAAGATGAAGGATAACTTTATGTGAGAGACCAGTTGAAATGTGTGGAGCTTTGCACTGGGACGGCTGATAAGCCAGCTGGGAGCTTATGGGTCAGGATTAGTGGGCTAACCAAAATGAGTGATATCCTGAGAATGTTTGCTGCAGATCATCTGATCAAGGAGAATTAAAAAATGAAGTCATCTTAAGACAATTGGGAGACACCTCTGGTTCTAACTGGAAGCTTAAAACATCCTGGTATCTGCTGAAGGGACATGAGGATTACACAGCAATGCAGGAAGCTTCTGCAGTGTGATAATTGCCTAACACAGGTGATGAAGGAGCTAATAAGGCAAGACACCCTGTTAGACCTGATTCCTCTAGACAGCAAAGATCTGGTCAGGCATATGAAGGTCAGGGGCAACCTTGGCTGCAGTGACTGTGATAGTAGAGTTCAGGGAGAAAGGGAGCAGAGTGAAAAGGATCACAGCCCTGGACTCAGGAGAGCAGACTTTGACGTCTGCGGGGATGTGCTTGGAAGAATCTCTTGAGAGACTGTGCTGGAGGGAAGACAGGACAAAGAGATTTGGCTCACTTTTAGGGGTTACCTCCTTCTCAAGGCTGATTCATCTTAGAAGTCTAGGAAAATGTGGGCCTGCTGCTGAATGGGATAGGCGCTCTGGTAAAAAAGGGGATGGCTAATGTAACCCCTGTCATCTTGACCTCAGTTTGCTTGTACAATTCTCTTCAGGAATCCTAGTCCCTGAAACCATGGGAAGATTAAAACAAGAAAACCTCGATGCTCAGAGGACAAAGATCAAATTAGAGAACATTTAGACAGAGACCTGATACAGAATAAACACAACAGTGCTGGGGGAGCTGGATGATGTCATTGCCCATTCATTCCATTTTGGTTTTGAAAAGTCGTGGTGATGAAGGGGCGGTTCCTGAAGACTGGAAGAAAGCAAATGTCACCCTCATCTTGTAGAAGGAGGATCTAGGTTACTGCAGGCCAGTCAGTCTCACACCAGTCCCTTGAAATGTGACAGAACAAATCCTCCAGGAAATTGTTTCCAATGGTATGAAGTACAGTAGGAGCTCTGAGAATTGTCAGCATGGGTTAATGAAGATGAAATTATGCTTGACTAAAATGATGTCCTTTCATGAGATGAACGGCTTGGTGGATGAAGAGTGGATGTAGTTTGTATTAAGATTAAAAAGGCTTTTGACACTGTCTCTCAGGACAGCTTCAAAGAGAAACTGATGATGTCTGGACTAAAAAAGTGGATAGAAAGGTGGACTGAAAACTGGTTGAACAACAGGGCACAAAAAACTGATTGGTGGCAGGCCAGTCACTGGTAGTACTATTAAAACATCTCATTAATGACTGAGATGATGATACAAACCACACCTATAGAAAGTTTGCACATGATACAAAACAAAATCAAAGGTTTGATGGTAGTGTTGCCATCCAGAGAGACTTGAACAGGCTGGAGAAATGGGCTAACAGGAACTTCATCAACTTCAGTTCCAGTTCTGCACCTGTGGAGCAATAACCTCATGCCTCCAGCATGGGCTGGGGACTGAGTGGCTGAAAAGCAGCCTGTCAGAAAATGACCTGGGGGTATTGGTGGATACCAAGCTTAGCATGAGCCACCAGTATGCTTTTGCAGCTGAAGTGGCCAACAGCTTTCTGGCTGCATTAGACACAGAGTTGCCAGAACATGGAAGGAATGTGGTGGTTGCCCTCTACTTGGTGCTGATGGGACACTGGGACTGTATTTTGAGCTCCCTAGAACAACAGAGATATGGACCTACTGTAGGGTGCCAAATAACGGGCCACAAAGGTGGATTAAGGGCTTGGAGCATGTGTTGAAAAAGGGGAGGCCAAGAGAGCTGGGAGTGTTCGGTCTGGAGAAAATACGAAGGTAAGGAAAAAAGTGTGAGTGAAGAAGTATGGCAGCATGAGGAGCAGCAAGCTCCTAGGGACATAGAGTTTCTCTGGGTGTTAGAGGCAAGGTTCTGGTAGTGAGGGTGGGGGACTGCCTTGTGCTAGATGTAATCAGTTCCAGCCTGCTGCAGTGCATGAGCCACTGCAGGGCATGACTAAGCCCCTTAGCCGGGATGGTGGTGCATCAGAGAAAACTTACTTAAAAAGAGGGCAGAGCACAGTGGGGGCATGGAGAATCTACAACAAGGACAGTTCTCTATATTAACTGCAGTCCACTTAAGATGCTTTGCTGTCTTCTCAGTGGTTAATCACTTGTGGAAAAATTGTGCATGGTAAAGCATGACTATGGTGAACAGCTTCAAGCATAGAAGTACTAGAATCATGAAAGCAGCATAAAACTTGGGTTGGTATGTTGAAAGCATATAATTCTTGTTAAAAGTTACAAGCTAGTCAAATATCATCTGCCTTTTATGAAAGTAGCTAAGAGACAACTGGTGTTAAATTTTTGTTGGCAAGTTTGACTACAGAAATAGTTCTAAAATTAAGTACATAGTCAAATGAAGGATATTATGGGACGGTGTCACTGAGCACAGAAGTTAGATCAGTATGGCTAATTAAAGATTACTAACATGTAAGTTAAGTCTTTAGACTAATTTCTTGTTTATACAGGATGTGAACAGGTGTATTGAGGCTCTTGATGAGCTTGCATCCCTTCAAGTCACAATGCAACAAGCTCAGAAACATACAGAGATGATTTTAACTCTCAAGAAGGTGAGATTTTCAATGTTAGTTATGTTAAATTTGTTCAGCTTTATTTACTACTGGAGTACTCTGTCCAGTCTGGATCCCTACAGATCAAGAATTATGCAGACAGACTGGAAAAGGCCCAGAGGAGGGCCATCAAGAAAATCAAAGGGCTGAAGAACCTGCCCTGTAAGCAAAGACTAAAGGGTTTAGTTTCTTCTTCCCTGGAAGAGTCATCACACTATTCCAGCAGTTTAAAGGGCTGCTGTAAAGAGAGAGTGGAGGCTTTGTCTTCATCAGGAGACATATGGGGAAGATGAGGGGCAATGGGTACAAGTTGCACTCTGAAAGGTTTTATTTTGATACTAAAAAACTATTTCTTTTTACAGTAAGAACAATTGTTTTACTGTAACAGCCTCCTCAGGGATATGGTGGAGTTCGCATTTCAAGATGTGATTGGGTCAAGGGTGCTCGATAATACGACCCAGGCTCCCTTTCCCATGAAGGCTAGGACTGGGAGATCTTTTGAGGTCCCTCCCAACCTGGCAGTTCTGTGTTTCTGTGACATTTCAAGTGCAAAAGTCTATGATCTCACTGTAGGTTAAATGAGGAATTGAATCTAGCGCATAATAAAATTACACAGATACTTAAGGACCAAAATGGAGCTTGTTTTATTACTTTGATTTCAGATACGGAAATTTAAAATTAGCCAAGTTATCATGGAGAAATCTACAATGCTATATAACAAGTTCAAGACCATGTTTCTCGTTGGGGAAGGAGATTCTATTCTTTCCCAAGTACTAAATAAATCACTTGCTGAGCAAAAGCAGCATGAAGAAGCTAATAAAACCAAAGAGCAGGGGAAGAAAGGAGCAAACAAAAAAATGGAAAAGGAAAAGGACCAAACAGGTAAGTCACTGTGGCTTTACTTTCTTGTCACATAGAAGAAACAGTCTCTGTTAATTGAGCCAGCTTCAAATCATCCTTGATGTAGGAGTTTTGCCAATCTATAAAAATCTTTTCATATCTGAAGCTGACAAGGACAGTACTGCTGTGGCTAACTTTCTAATTCGATGTACCGTTTACTGGCTGTTTTATCTAAATTGGCTAAAGGAAAGGGCTTTTGTAAAAATTAGGTTTTGCAAATTTTACTTCTATAAATTATCTAATTTGATAATGTTATGGAATTTAAAAAAAACCAAAAACATTAAATGTGAGGTAGAATGACATACTACCATTGTTGCATTTTGACCTGAGTCAGCAGCCAAGCCCCTCACAGCTGCTCACTCAGTCCTCCACTAGCAGGATCAGGGAGAGAATCAGAAGTGCAAAGGGAAGAAAACTCAGGGGTTAAGATAAAGACAGTTTAATGGGGAAATCAAAAGCTGTGCACTTAAAAGCAAACCAAGGAATAAATCAGTGCTTCCGATGGGCAGGCAGGTGTTCAGCCATCCCCAGGACAGCAGGGCCCCCTCACATGAAACAGGAAGACAAATGCCATCACTTAAATATATTCCCCCATCCTTCTTCCCCCTACTTCAAACACTGAGCATGATGCCAAATGGTTTGGAATATCCCCTTGGTCAGCTGGGGTCTCCTGTCCTGGCTGTATCCCCTCCCAGCCTCCCATGCACCCCCAACTTCTTCCCCACTGTGGCAGTACAAAAAGCAGAAAAGGCCTTGGCTGTGTGCAAGCCCTGCTCAGCAATAACAAAAACACCTCTGTATTATCAACCCTGTGTTCAGCACAAATTCAAAACACAGCCCCACACTCAACACCATGAAGAAAATGAACTCCACCCCAGCCAAAACCAACACAATCTTCTGTTCCTCCAGTAACTTTTTGGTACCTAGGTTTCTGCCACTGAGGGAGAAGTTGAAACTGCTTAGTTTCCTTCATAAACCTCTTCCTGTATCACGCATGCTGTCCCATGCATAGCAGCAACTTTTAACCACTTCTGTTGCTTCCCTGATGCAACTGTAGTAATTCAGCCTAACAGTAAAGAAATAATCATTTGTGGCAGAAGAATGTATTTATACTCTTAACAGTACAATTCACATCAATAATGAGCACTTGTACAGCAGACTACCAAAAGCTTTCCAGAGTAAGCATGCTCAATAATAGTACTAAAATAGATAATCACATTGTTAAATAGAGGAACAAAATTAGACACACTGGAAAGCTATGTTGCAAATGAATTTAAATCCTTGAAAATGTAGGAGTTCTACCCATCCATTTAAATTATTTAGATCCTTGATCTCCACAAGCACCTCACAGAAACTCCATTTACTTTGAAATTGAATTCTGGAAGCGGAACTGGTTTTTTTTCAGAAAATCGTTTAAAAGTTACACTACCCAGATCTAGACTAAACAAATTACTGAGGTGCCAAGGATTCAAAACAACTATAGTAAAAGTGTCGCTATACTTGTAATTGCTAAGAAAGCAAGGATGGTGTTAAAATCTTAACCATTTTCTGGTGAGAGAACTTATGATGACGTAGCAGTTCTATCAGATCTTTCCTCAAACCAGTGATCAGCACAACTAATACTTTAACAAAGAAGCTACACTGAGACTTCCTGGGCATAGTTTGGCTAGTGAAGCCACTCCAGATAAGGCTAACACAGCTTCAGCAGAACACATTGAAATACCATATTGTTGCCCAGTCACATGGAAAATAAGTTCTATCAGACTAGGGGGATATTTTATGAAGTAATTCTTTCTTTGTTTGCTGTAAAAAGAAATTCTGATCCTTACCTGCATTCTTTTGCCTTTTTAAAAACTGAACTCGTGAACCCTGACTATCTTTACAAAACAGAATAATGCTGTAATTGATGGTACTTGATGTACAGCATCAGATTATCTACTTTGTAACAAGGGAATATAGCATTTATTGTTTTATCTAATTCCTCCTGTGGCCTTTGAGTTCAGAACTGATTCTGAGCAAGTATAAACAGATAAAGTACTAGAATGTCATCTTTAAATGATTAAGACTGTTTTTTTACTATGTCTTAGCCTGTAAAAATTTAGATGAGTAACATCTTGTATTTTTTTCTTACTGTAGCTCAGTAGTTTAATAGAGGAGTTCTTTTATAAATCTGCTACTTCAAGTAAAATGGACCATTTTATATCAGACAGTGACATTCTTCAACAATTAACACAAAATTCACTGGCTCATAATACCACAGCAAGACATGTAGTCATCATAGAAATTTTGAAAGATGTTAAATATTTCTGCACTGACTTCACTAAAGACACCTTTTAGCTAGTGCTGTTTCCCAGCTTGAAGAATCCATGCTATCGCTAAACACTTCTATTCTATTTATATAACTTGTATTTTGATTATACATAATTTGTTGGAGTTGAGAGTAAATGAGATGTGATGTGAACTATTAATTTCTAGAGTTAAAGTAACAAGAATCCCCCAAAGTTATCTGACCTGGTTAGAGTGGTAAACAGAATTTACTGCTGAAGTATATTCTCTCAGTGCTCAGAATACAAACAAGCATTAGGCCTATGATCTGTAGCCTAGTAAGCACAGGAAGAACTTGAAATAGCATGAAAAATGCATACTGTTCAATTCCTATTGCTAAAACTAGGGGATGAGGCACATTGCATGGAATTTTCAGAAGTTGAAGCCATATCCATTAGTGTCTTTTGTATTGTTTCAGCTGCCTGGGTATCAAGGTGAGGGGAAGACATTTATAATGTTTTATTTGATTAAGGTAAAGAAATTATCGGGGGTTATTATAATACAGTTTTATTGCCTGCAAGTACCACTTTCCTGCTTTTTCATTTTAAAGGTTCAAAGATTCTGAATGGAGGTTCTGAAGCCCAGGACACCAACCAGTCACAACACAATGGAGAAAATGCTGAAGAAAAGAAAGACAGGCATGAAGCTGGCAGTAAGAAAAAGTGAGTTAATAACCTTACTGAGCTGAGGATCTGTTCTGCTCTAGCTTAATCATGTAAAATAGAACGGCAGTAGATTGAAGTTACCTGACCATGTTGAGGTACTCTTTTCTTCACAGAGTTTTCTCTCAACTTCAGAGAATAACAGTGTGCAAATCTTCTGTTTAAGATTTAAATGAATATTTTGAAAGTTACTTTGCTCACTGCTGTGTGGAGAGTTAAAGAAAAAACATTACAGGATGTCCTGCTATTGGAGAGAATCAGCGTGTGGTGGAACAGGGCAAAGCAAAATTTTTCCTGTGTTTTAGGCTATTAAGTTGGAAGCAAAGGAAGCCTGAACCAAGTCTTAGAGAAACTAATGGGATTTATTAATTTTTTGTGAATTCATGTATTGTCATCAATAGACAAGCCACTTTAAATAATGTTCTACAGTTTGGCTATAGAATCAGTCAAATGCAGGTAAACTGCAGGTTAGGACTTAGACCTGTGAAAGTCTAGAAGTCTTAATGCTTTATAGAGGTGGATGCACTTACCATTTTAAACAGGAAGCCATAAGAATGCTTGAATTTGTCTGGCATTAAGTATTTAAACCTTGGTTTCACTGAAAAATATGTTTTATAAACAGAAACAACGAGCAGTGAATCTCTCTGTAAGAGAAACACAGAATTTAGTAACAAATGAGGAAAAGGCCCAGAATTATCTTAGAGTTTATTGTTTTGTTGAAGTACATTTTTTTTCTCCAAGCACTCTGCACCTTGCACTCAGGGATTCTTTTGGTTCAGCAGTATGTGTTGGAGCAAGCTCCTTTCATCATTATCTTCATGCACATCAGGAGAAACTGCAGCTGCCTGTCAATTCTTTTGGCTATCTGCCAAGTTAAAACTATAGAAAAAAGTGGAATGTTGTTATTTACAGTAAGGTAAATTCAAACACAACAGAACAAACAAAAAAACCCCTTTAAGATGGAAATTTATCTGATATTTGCTGTGAGGCAGGCTCAGAAGTTCTGAAGTGGGTTTGGGAGTTTTCAACCAGTTACACCAAATACTCATTTGGTCTGAGCAAGCAGCATGTTACAGGAACATAGTGGAGTCACAAGTACAGGTTCTCATACAGGTTATACATTCTAGCCCTCTGCTTAAATAAGTTAAATAAGCATTTATATCAAGCATATGTGTGGTGTTTGCTGTGACACTCCAATGATCTTAGATAAAGAAACAAACCCACTTTTCAAAAAAAGTACTTTATGGCTACTTGGACACAGGATCTGTGAACTTACTGTTGGCTAATACCAGCTACAAACCAGATTTTAAAATAAACCCCTTGCAAATACAGTGCATGTTGAGAAACATCCATGCGTCTGAATTGAAGCAAGCTCCAGCATACAAACTTCCTTTCATTCAGTATTTTTTGTACATTTTTATTTGCAACATTTGGTTTCTTAGAAGTGAGAAACATGTAAACAAAATAAATAATCTCCAAAACACCTGTGTGGCTGACTCTAAGCAAAGAGCTGGTAAACATCTTAAATGAATGGACTACTGAGTGTACATCAGCATCGCTTGCTCTAGACTGTACAGTCACCTGGAATAAGTCTTGCTTGCTGTGGTTGTATACGGTCAGTAACGTTGCTTTATTTTGTTTCTAGGACATGTGGTGAAGAGAGAGAGCTTGAAAAGCCAGCAGATGATTCTGCCTTTGAAAACAAATGACATCACTGGAGTTTTGTTGATTGGTTGGTTTTTTGTTTTTAATTACAAATTAAAGAGGATTGTTAAGTTTTGCATTTGAAATCTATAGACTGCTGAAATTCTAAATAATTTTATAAGCATAGTATTTTGAAGTTAAATTTTGTGGAATAAAAGCCCCTTTAATCTTGGTTTAAAAGTATTTAAACACTTTTGCCAATAGTTATATCCAGTATTAACAGATAACACATTTCAAAAGATGAAAATCCCAGTTAGAAAATGCTTACATGTTACAGGACTTAGAGTTGTAGTATATTTTTAACTTACTACTGTATGTTTGTCTAGTTAATAGCAGGAAAAAGTGTACATACTTTTAACTCTCCAGTTGCTTCATTTGTATAAAACCTCCTCTCTTCCTATGATACTGACCTCTGTTTGTGCAGTTTTCAACTCTTGTTGGGGATGTCTTTTCACTGTGTTTTGTAGGAGTTGAAAGCAGCATTTTTATAGCTGTTACAATGTTAATGTATGACTATACTTCATTGTCTGGTTTTTTTAAAATAAGTTTAGTTCTGTTCTTGCAAAACGCGTTGTGCCAATTTACTGCAATGTGATTTTACGGTTTGCTTTTGGTATAGTAAATATACTGAAAAGTTGTGTTCTCACAGAACCTGTTGATGCAGAATGGTTGGAAAACACTGTCTTAAACAATTTATGGAATTAAAGAATTTTAAACTGATAAAGAGACCCTTGTGTAGACAGAACCTTTCACAGGAAAAACATGAGTCTGGTTTTAGTACTATTCTGATTTTACTGCTTTGGCATTAACTTGGGGACCTCTAACTAGAATTTTAGCAGAAACACTGCTGAAGTGTTTTAATTCCTGGAGGCACGAAAGGGAATAGAACAGGTACAAACGCCGCTGAAGAGTGTTTCTTGAAACACAAGACTTTGCCTGATACTAGGACAACTTGTATGTGGTATTTTGACAGAGGACAGCCAAATTAAAAATCAGAGTTTAAAAATCCTGAGACTACACATAGAACATGCTGAGGTGGAATGGACCCACAAGGATTATCTAAGTCCCAACTCCTGGCCCTACACAGGACACATTAAGACTCACACCATGTGTCTTGAACTCTTGGTTAGGCTTGGTGCTGTGACTGCTTCCCTGGGGAGCCTGTTCAGTGCCCAACCACCCTCTGGGGGAACAATATTTTCCTAATCTCCAACCTCAGCCTCCCCTGACACAACTTCAGGCCCTTCCCTTGGGTCCTGTCACTGGTCACCACAGAGAAGAAGATCAGTGCCTGCCCCTCCACTTCACAAGCCTGTTGTAACTGCAATGAAGTCTCCCCTCAGCTTCCTCTTCTCCACGCTGAACAAACCAAGTGACCTCAGCCAGTCCTCATACAGCTTCCCCTCAAGGCCCTTCACCATCCTTCATTGGCCTCCTTTGGACACTCTCTGGTATCTTTCTCATATTGCAGTGCCCAAAGCTGCCCCCAGCACTCGAGGTGAGGCCACCACAGAGCAGAGCAGGACACTCCCCTCCCATGCCAGGCTGGCAATGCTGGACAGGGCTGGCCCTCCTGGCTGCCGGGGCACTGCTGACTCATGTTCAACTTGCCCCTGACCAGGACCCCCAGGTCCCTTTCCACAGCACTGCTCTCCAGCATCTTATTTCCCAGTGAAAGGGAAATGTCTGTCTGTCTGTACATCCAGGGTTGCCCCATCCCAGGTGCTTCTCAAAATCTGGCACTTCCCCATGTTGAACTTCATATGATTGGTGATTGCCCAGCCTTCCCACTTTATGAAGGTCTCTCTGCAGGGCCTCCCTGCCCTTGAGGGAGTCAACAGCTTCTCCCACTTTAATACCATCAGCAAACTTAGTATTCCTTCAAGTCCTGCATTCAGGTTAATGAAGAGGATGAAGAGCACAGGGCTGAGGATGGAGCCCTGTGGAACCCCACCAGTGACAGGTCCCCAGTCTGATGTCACCCCATTCATTGTAACCCCTTGTGCCCAACCCATGAGCCAGCTGCTCGCCCATTTCACAAGGCATTTATTGCTTTGTGCACAGGACATTTTCTTCCAGGACGATACTGTGAAAGACAGTATTGGAAGCTTTACTGAAATCCAAAAAGATTACATGTTCTGGCTCCCCTTGATTAACTAGGTTGGTTATCTTGTCATAAAAGGAAATCAGGTTTGACAAGCAGGACTTTCCCCTCATGAAGGTTCTGACCAAAACGTGCGTTGTCCTTCAGGTGTTTTCGAGAACTCAACAGAATAGTCTTCTCCATAATTTTACCAGTCACTGAACTGAGACTGTCAGGTCTGTAGTTTTCAGGATCATCTTTCTTGCCCTTCTTGAAAACTGGGACAATGTTAACCAGATTTCAGTTGACTGGGACCTCTCCAAATTCCCAAAACCATTCAAAAATCATTGAGAGGCTTTGCAGTGACATCAGACAGCTCTTTTGAGTACTTTGGGATGAATCCCATCAAGCCCCACGGATTTAAAGGCATCCAGCTGGAACAGCAGATCCTGCACAAGTTCAGGGTCCACTGGCAGTTGATCACTCTCGCAGTCCTCCAGCTCAGGGCACTGGGACCCCTATGGCCCACAGTCCATGTTGAAGAGAGGCAAAGAAACCATTAACTTCTCAGACTTGTCTGTGTCCCTGTGTGTCAAGTGACCATCCCCATCCTGTAGGTGAGGGCCAATGTCTTTTCTGCACTGCCTTCTGCTATTGATATATTAAAAAAACCTACTCTCTTCTTATTGTGCCCACAGTTCTGGAGAGCTTCAACCCCGGTTGAGCTTTGACCACATAAATGTTCTCTCTACAGTGGGGAGCACCATCTCTGTATTCCTCCCATGTTGCCTGTTCTTGCTTCACCAGGCACACACCTTTTTGGTCTGCCTGGACTGAAAAAGAATATCCCTACTCAGCCAACCTGGCCTGCTCCTTCACCTGGCTGGCTTCTGACATTTTGAGGTTGCCTGCTCCTGTGTTTGAATAGCTTTCAGATCTTGAAGACAATGCCTAAAGTTAAACCTGCAAGTTCAGTCACCATGGCAGCTCCAGATGGCCACAACCCAAAGCCTCTACAGACTGTGGCTTCTGGCAATCTCTAGCACTTCACAACAGACTGATGTTAAGGGGAATGACTGACATGGCTGTACAGGTCGACCATCAGACAAGCAGCGTTCTCATTTAGCTTACAAATAGAGGTTAGTTACTATACATTGGATTTTGTGGATTTCCACATTCCAGGTAGTCATGAGATGTACTTTATTGAAACCTCAAGAAACTCAACTTCCACTTTTACCCTTGAAAGTATTTCTGTGAAGGTGGTACTGGAAATCCTCACATAAAGCATTTCTCAATTTTGACCATACCTTTTTATCAAACCTTATACAAAAAAAAAAAAAGGAAAAAAAAGGTACTGTATATTTGACAAGGATGCTGTATTGCCAAGTCCACCTAGTTTTCACACAAGTGATAACTTGTATTCATAAGCTAACACATCTGTCACAGCTGTTTCAGAGATAATGGGTCACCATGCCACTGCTTCAAAGAGTTAATTGAGACTGGATGCAGAGAAGAAGCTCCTAATTGTGTGATGCAATCACTCTGTCCCTGCAGCTGCTTGGGATTTTGCTGCCTAAATTTACTGCCCATTTACAAACCAGAAATAACCTAAATTCACAAAATATGACATGACTGTAGAAGGGGTCATCTCACCCTCAAAGATGCCTGAGTGGCCCTGAACTGTGTCTCTTAAAAGATACATAAGAGCTGATACTGACTGGGCGGTCAAAGTCTCACAAGGAGTAAGGCTGATTCTTTCTGAAGAAAGAAAACACAGCTTTAAAATGTAAACCAGAGTTAGCTTTGACAACAGCAACCCTACTTCAAGAATGGAGTTTACTACAGCTTAAAATATTGTGCAGCCCTGTTGAGTTGCTCATCATTGAAGTACATAGGGCACTCTTGCGGTAATGTTACAAGTGCCTGGTTAGTACTGGGAAGTGACACTGTCCATATCAATCAGGTTTTGCTTTGGAGCTTCATACCAACAGTAATACCAGAGGGACCTCTCCTCTTCCTCAATACAAGAAACAGGCTTTTGTATCACCTTGTCAGCAAGGCAAAAACTTTCATTAGGGGAGAATCTCCACGACATTTGGGAAGTTTGAAATAAATTTTTTTCTCATTTTTTCTCATGAAGTAATAAACCTGCTTGGATGTTTTCATCACCAAAACACAGCATTTAGTAAGTTGCTAAAACACAAATATCCAGCTGGTGCCATAGAGATTTAGCTACAAATGGGCACTGGATGCAATGCTGGATTTCACTCAGAGGGCTCATTTAGAAAAACTAATCAAATGAAGACCAGACCCAGTTGTCCTGTGACAGCTTCTGGGATCTTTAAAAACTATGACAGTGTAACCTTTGTGTTCCATTTGTCATTTAAGATGAATCACTGAATATGAAATAGGACCAGGTCATACAAACAGCAAGCTTGTAAAATGATTCCTCTCTGTTTTATA
The DNA here is from genome assembly GCA_013397865.1 of Struthidea cinerea. Classification (NCBI taxonomy): domain Eukaryota; kingdom Metazoa; phylum Chordata; class Aves; order Passeriformes; family Corcoracidae; genus Struthidea; species Struthidea cinerea. Next base: position 28,532 of record VZTI01005936.1, read on the forward strand.
GTTAAGCGCTGAATGCTCTCAACTCCCACACCCAGACTGTGGCCAGCTTCTCTCTGCCTTACTGGAAGTATGAGACTGGCCTACTAAAATTCTTAATCTGCAGAGATACCAATTTTGAAATATATTTGACCTTAACTTTTAATTAAGGAGATAAATGGGTTATGTGAGAGACAGCATGCTTGAGGAAAATTAATTTAATGGAAGAGTAAACTCACATTTTGCCACTCCCTTCTCCCTACAGCTGAAGTAAGAAAAAATAATTCCCCCACAAAAGAACTACTGATTGCTGCTTTAGAACTCATGCTAGCTCTGTGTATGATCTCTGATCCAATACTGAAGAAGACTAGGAAGCCTGTATGTTTATGGGAGACAGCTGAAAGAGGAGGAGATAGGGGAAAGATGAGGAGTAGCAACTTGTGAGGCAAATGCTGAAGTTGCAACCAGAGCTGTATTGTAGAGGACTTTTAAAGCAGCTGCTGCAGCACCACAGAACAGCCCTGCGCCAGCAGTTGGACTTGTCACAGTTGTGGTGGGCAGGGCACTCCCATTTCTGCAGATTCCTGAAGGGTAAGAGAACTAACACCACCTGCTCTTACAAGTGGTTGGTTCACTAAAATACACAGACCAACAGCTGGCTGGTTTACAAGACAGGAAAAAAAAACCACTTTTTTTTGTTGTTCCTAAAAAAAGCACAGATTTATATTCACATTACTTAATACACCACCAGAAAGCAGTAAGATATGTGAGTGATCAATGGAGTCCTGCAAGTGCTTCAGATAGCTTTGTTGCAAGACATCTAAGATAATCAAGTAAGCACTGGCAGAATCTGCAGCTACAGGACCTGAATAGGATTCAGTTTGTCACTCTTCTGTATACAGATTGTCAGAGTAAGCTGTCTTTCACCAACCAGAACGAGCTGAAGTTTTCAAAAGAAAAGCAGTTAGCGCTAACGTTCCTAAACAACAAAGATCTCCACTAAAATCTTCTTAATTCCAGAAGACTTTAAAAAAAAGTATATCCTGTCTTGACAGAGTTTCAGTTTAACAACAGACTAGGAACTACAAATTGGTCACATTTTAATTAAAAAATCATTACTTACAATAACAGAATGATGCTAAAAGAAAGGTGCACAATGAACACTGTCAACAGGTGACAAAATTATTTAAAAGGCAGGCTACAATTCAGTAATGGTGAAATGTAGTTTTGTCTTTACAGAATCAGTCCTCAGACCAAGGACAGCAGAAGCTTTCCGATGCAAGCTCTCATTTGTAGGAAAGACCTAAGAGTTTAACCAGCATTCTGAGCTTCTCTCTCAGAAAGCATTCTCCTCCCTGCAAATCCAGTGCCATCCACCCTTGTTCAAAGATGGCAACCCCCTTAGTTTTCAAGGTAAGATATCCATAGACCATGTTCTCATCCTCAGAGGTTTACAGAGCCTTGGATGCACAGAGCTTCTCAAAATCATGGTTTCTTTTGCCAGGTATTCTCAAACGTCCACATTTTACAGTCCATAGCATCCAAACTACTGTAATGTTGTAAAAGTGTATTATATTTTTCCATGCCAACTTATCTGTAAAATCATTTTTACTTACTCAGAAAAACACACCAGACAGACTTCAAGTGCAAAGGGCTCCTTCCACCTCACGGGAGAGGATTACATGCCTAACCCAAAACCCAGCAGTATGCTCAAAACTCAAGCTGTCCAGTGGTTTTAACAGCCAGAGCAACAGTTTCAACAATGTAGTTCACTGAATTCATCCTGGCGCATGTCAGTTTCAGTTGAAAATCCCAGGATCAACATAAGGATATGCAAGAAACTCCCCCAGTTTATTGCCTTCTGCATCGTAATGGAGCATCCGAAAACAAACATCACAGAAGAAACAAGGATCCTGTGGGGCCAGACTGTCTCTGTTGGTTACCCACCTGCAGGTTACAAAACACAAGTGTTTTTTCACAAGTGCAACACACTTGTGACAAATATCTCAACATTTTACTCAGAATTGGGGATGGCAGCAACAAATGTCAGTAATAATTTCATATAGACTAGGTACTACCTATATTGCGTATCTCTCATCCCAAGCATACAGCTCATTTCCAAACTTCACACCCATTCCATGTCAATCCCAGCAGCTACAGCAACACTCCCTGAGAAACTCTTCAAACCTGTGTAGCATAGAAAAGCCCCAGGAATCTTCTGTCCACCCTGAGACCATCTAAGTCATAAGATGAATCTTTTCTCCCTTAATGCAAGAAACTGTGGTATGGAGCAGACATGTACTGACCCAAGCTCCTCTGAGAAATCAACACCATTTAGGAGTCTAAAAGCAGGACCTGAACAACGCAGACAAGACAAGGACTGCAGCACACTCCAGCAAGCACTGAAGTTAACATGAACACAAGTTAATACGTACAAGGAGGACCTGCCGTGTCACTGAGTAATTAATACATGATAGCACTCAAGAGGCCACAACAGCTAAAGGCCTTTGGTGATTACAGATGCTATCTGCACAGATTAGAACAAAAAGGACAGCCAGCCAAAGCAGCTCTGCTGTCCATAGGTTAGCGTGTTCCCACTTCAGCTTAGTGCTTAATCCTGGTTTTAATTTAATGCATTTACATCACCTCTGGTAATGCCCTCCCCATCCCATTTTTCCCCCATACTGACCCTTTGGCATCACCTCCCTTTATGGCCAAATGCCTCACAGATCATAGGCCCTTGTGAAAGCATCCTCAGGGCTCTGCTAGGAACACTAGGATGGACTCCCATCTCAAGGGGCATTGGCTCTTTGCCTGATTCCAGGGAAGTCTTAAGGCCAAACAAGCAAGACAACAAAGACAGAGCTGCTGTGTCAAACAGAGGCTGAGAGCATAAGCTGTCCTGGGGGAAAAAAAAGGCAACCAGTGTTTCTGCAAATAAATCATTTGGATCTATAAAATGAGGCAGCCTAGCCTAGTCTTTAGAGAAATTTCTACTGTTTATTGAAAGTCTGTCTCATATCTAAATTAACATCACCAAAGTGTATAAAAAGCACTAAATTCATATTCTGCTCTCTTAACTGCAGAAAATCACAGAGAGTTCCTTCAAGAACAGCTGCAGAGCACACAGTTTTCAGGTAGAGGTTAGGAGTTTCCTGTGGGGAAAGTTACATGCCTTTTAAAAACCTCTAGATTTTATTACATTAGAGTTGGACACATCTATACCTGCATAGATGCTAGATTAAACAAAAGCTCTGTATGATTTCTGGTAAATGAATTTGAAACACGTGTCTTGTAAAGGGGGAAAATGCAGCATTTTCCCCCAAAAGTAGGATTTTCAAAAGTAATTGATAAGAGAGCCAAGCTCTAGGTATGCAAAAGAACATGAGCCAAATAGTTGATCTCTTACTCCTTTTAGTTCTTTTGAACCTCCTGAATCAACTCCAAATGAACAGTACCTGCAACAAGCCTTTTCATGGTTAGAGAAAGGTCAACTGCTTGAAGAGCAAAGATTATTATTATTATGAAACACATACAGAGCTTTGATTTTTGCTATTTTTTTAAAGTTAGTAGCAGCAGCTAGAAAGACTTAATTAAGATGACAGTAAGGTCAAGAACGTAGCATACCTTGCTGTATACATTTTGCACACAAAGCATTTTCTGGTACATAGCCAGTGTTTCTTGATTAGCAAGGGATACAGATTCCTGTCCAGACAGTCATCGTGATGAATAAGCCTTGAGGGGAATAAATAAATACACCACAAATAAATACATACAATAAAGACTTCGCCATGTTGAAATTTATCTGAACATAAGCATGGACATTGAAGATAAGACACAATTTAAATTCCCATGTAAACTACGACTAGACTTCTGCTTAACATTTCTTAACACAGGTGAAGATCTGGAGATAGACTGCTAGTTGCACCACCTGAGGATTTTATCACCACAAGTAAATTCAGTTTGTGTAGTAACTCAAAAGTCTTCACACCATCTCCTTTCTGTGGTCTTTTTAAAGCTTTTATCTCCTATACAGACTAACTAGCTAATTTAGCTATTGCCAGCTAAATCTTTAGAGGCTCATAAACCTGAGATCATCTACGTGCAACATCTGTGCTTTTCTTTGGGTTGTGTTCCTTTTGGAAAGCACCATGTGTTATCATGCATTGGTACATCAGGCTCCTGGGAACAAAAAATGACCTGCCACCCACTACAGACAACCAGAGGAGTGCTCTCTCTAGTTATGCACTGAGTACAGTGCACACAATAGTTACTACTGTTGATGTGGTCGCCACCTCACAGTCACTATCACCTTCTCCTTCTCTTCCTGGCCTATCCACCTCTGCCCACTACTCCCACTCCTCTATTCTCTTTTCAGTTCCTGCCCCTCAGCTTCAAGTTCAAACTAATAGTCCAGATGAGCCCAGCCATAGCCTACAACATTCCGCTCCCTGGTGCTCCAGAACCAGTATGTAAATCTGCCACACACTGGCTCTACACAGAAAGATCTTGACACTGTGGTTGCCATTCCTGTTATATAACAACAGTCATACCACACTAATTAGAAAGCAGTCTTTGCATGCAAATTAAAAAGAAAAAACCAAGGAAGATTACTCTTCTTCTTTCAGAGATACGCCCATGTGTATGGAAGAAAAACGCTGCAGAAGGCAGCAGAATAGTCTTAAAGCAAATAAGTTAGTCTAACAAACATTCAGCATTTAATGGCTGAAGTTTGTCCAGAGAAGGCTTACTTTCATTTGCCTAGGGACTCCCAAAGAATAGTAACTTACCTTATATCTGTGATTATAATGACGTGTTCACAGTTCCCTTGATGGCAGTAAAGGTATGGAAAGCCGATTTTGAGGGATAAGTCATTAAATACATAGTCCTCCATCTTAACAGACTGAAGATTTTCATAGCCTCTGTCATGAGATTCTGACCACTCTATAATTGTTCTGAAAACAGAAAGGCTATAAGCATAGCAAAGCTACGAACTGTGAATGCACAGAAAAAGATGCCTTGGGGGACATGCAAAACTCTTCACTGAGACACAGTTAAATGATGGAAATCAAAACAGTTCACAACATTTTGTAATACTTTAAGGTGATTTCACAGCAATACCACAAGTCCATAGAACTGTGCACTGCTTTTGTGGAACATCTGCCTTTCAGTCCTCACCAGGCAGCTTCCTGAGGAGTTTTAGTCAGTGTATGCTCCTGATGGCACCCATCCCGAAGTATTGTGTTCACAGCACAATACTTCTCAAGTAGTCCAGTAATTCAAGTTACTAGCAGGTCATTTTGCCCCCTTGGTCAATAACTTTGTTTTAAAGTACTAAAAAGCTTTTTTTATTTTGTTTTTGTCAAGGAGAAACACAAAGCTGACAAGTGCAGTTACATTTCCAAAATTTAGCACTGGAAGGGCACTGGCCACAGTCAATTTCTTTTTGGCTTTTCAGCACACTCCTACACACAAGGCATCTAACTCTACAAGCTGTGTATGCTATGACAAGCCCTTCTGTGAAGATCATTGTTGTTCACAGAAAGAAGGACAAGAAGTAAAATATTAATTTCCCTGAAGTCACATACAAGTCTGGCAGAACAACAGGGTCCAAACTCAGCTCTTCCATACCAGCCATTTAAAACATTTTGATCTCCTAAATCTCACTAGTGTATCAGCAAGACCATACTTCCTTAAAATCTCAGATTTCTTTTCTGATCAGTCACACAAACCCCATGTTGACTTTACAATGAAGGCATTCAGCATATTTTCAAGACTGAGCAGGACAACCACAGCTGAGCTTTTTGTCTTTCTGACCCATCTTCTACCTCACAGGCAAGTCTTTGAATTGCCATCACAAGTGGGAAGGGCACTTAAAAAGCCAGTACAAAATGGCACCTGTCACCTTATACAGAAATCCCATCTCAACAGAGCAAAACAGGATTTGCAAGTTAAAAAATGTATTCATACTCTTCAAAAGTGAAGCGAATGGAAGGAATAACTAGAGCAAGTAAAGTTAAACTTCTCTGTAAAAATCAATTAATCATGGAAAAACAGTAGAAAAAGTCCGTTCCAACTTCATACTCTAGTCATTCCAGCATCTGAAACAGCACAAGTCAAACAAAATGAAACAAATTTTATGTTCCTTACGGTTTTCCTTAGTTATCATCTACAAATACTGCACCTGCTTAGATCTCTGCACTCAGGGTATCTTTTATCATTATAGAAGATGCCTTCAAAATAGAAGAAGGCAGATTTGTAGAGATCCTGAGAGACAAAGAGAGAAGTCTCCATTAGTATTACGAGAGACTAAACACCTTAAACAAGAACATGTCAAAAATCCAAGCATTTTAGGTATCTAAATTATATTAAGAGATGTCATTCTACAGGTGTCTAAGAAAAGTTCTGCTCTGATTGTAGATGCTGGTGTGACAGCTAGGCTCATATGGTTGCCAACTATGCAGCTACTCTGCTGATACGCTCTAAAGCCATTACAGGTTACTTGAGTGCTCTTCTCTTATTTTTGTCCCCATCGTAGCAGTTATGGAGTTCTACAAAAACACAGAACAAGAACATAAGCATCACTGCCCAAATTCAGTAATTGCAAGGCAATGACTTTAAAAAAGAATAATATTTTTAAAAATTAGCAAGATGCAGTGCGTTGACTTTGGGTGGCTATCAGATACCTACCCAGCTGCTCTCTCACTTCTCTTTCTTAACAGGACGGGGGAAACAAAAGACAGGCAAGCTCGTGGGTTGAGATAAAGGCAGCTTAATGAGAAAAATGCAAAGGCTGCATGCAGAAGCAAAGCAAAAAAAAAGGAGATTTATTCCCTATTTCCCATCAGCAGGTGATGGTCAGGCATTGGAATAAGCTGCTCAGGAAAGTGGTGAAATCACCATCCCTGGCAATGCTGAAAAGGTGTGTGAATGTGGCACTTGGAGATATGGTTCAGAGAACATAGAGACAGCAGGTTAATGGTTAGCTCAGCTTCTGGAGTTGGTTTGGCATCTGGTGACTCTTGCACTGCTGGTACGACTGCCATAAACTATTAATTATCTTTGATAGAGGAGAATGTCACAAATGGACTGTCTACATGTGACAAACTTTGTAATTAAGGGAGCATTTTGAAGGATGATAGATTTTCTTGTGAGACCCTAGAAGTGCGGTGACTGGACCTTCCAGAATTGCACATCTGTCTTGTTTATACAGATGTGACCAGGAAGTGCTCTCATGTGGTAGTTGTGCATGAGTGTGCACATGTGCGTGTGTGCAGGGGTAAAGACTTCAATAATTCTCTGTCATTTCAGTGAAAAGTACTTTGTGTTCTGATCAAGTGCGCAAAGACTGGCTGGTATGGAGTTAACTTACCTCACAGCAGCCCCTCTAGTGCATGCTCTGCATTTTTGGCAAGGGGGAGTGGATGACATACCAGTGTTTCGGCTACTGCTAGCAGTGCTTGCACAGCTTCAAGGCTGTCTCTTCAAGTCTCCCCAAGACCAGTGGGCTGGGGCTGGGTGAGGGGCTGAGAGGGAATGTAGCTGGGACAGCTGACCCAAACTGATACAAAGGACATTTCATGTCATATGATGCTGCACTCAGCAATAAGAGCTGGAGGAAAAGAGGAAGGGGCCGTTCACGGGGAAAGCATTTGTCTTCCAAAGCAGCCACTATGCACGCTGAGGTCCTGCTTCCCAGAAAGTGGTTGGAATAGAGTCATAAAATCGTTAATGTTGTAAAAGACCTCTAAAATCATCAAGTCCAACCATTAACCCAGCCCTGCCATGTTCACCACTAAATTGCGCCCCAAATGCCACATACACACATTTTTGAACACTTTCATGGATGGTGATTCCATCACTTTCCTGGGTAGCCTGTTCCAATGTCTGACCACCCGTGCAGTGAATAAATGTTTCCTAATATCCATCCAATCTAAACCTTCTTTGGTGCAATTTGAGGCTGTTTCCTCTCATCCTATCTCTTGTTACCCAGGAGAACTGACCCCCTACCTGGCTACACCCTTCTCACCCCTCCTTTCAGACAGTTGTAGAGAGTGATAATGTCTCCCTTGAGCCTCCTTTTCTCCCTCAGCCACTCTTCAAGGACTGGATAAAGATTTTCCCTATTTATTCTAAATGGGAAAACCATGGACAACCAGGCACTCTCCATCACCAGACCAGTCTGGGGATGCTCATTTGTGCCCAGAGGTCTCTTTGAGCTATTAACTCTAGGCTGTCGAAACACAGGAAAAGCAGACACCGAAACACAGGAAAAGCAGTTGTCCAGGGAGGTTGTGCAACCTCGATCCTTGGAGATACACAAAAAAAGTCGGGACATGGTCATGGACAACCAGCTGTAGGTGCTTGAGCACAGGGGGTAGACCAGATGACCTCCACAAGTCCCTTTCAACCTCAACCATTCGATCATATGACGTATATTTTATGTCATACAATGTATGATCAATTTCAGTATTTTCAACTAGACGACTTGTTTTGCTCATATCCAGAGAGTACCTGGCAACTTTGGGAGAGAATAATCATCTTCATCCCTACTTTTGATCAGCACCCAGTTGCAAACAACCAAGCATAGTGGGATGGTTCTACATTTAGCTATTACCTCTGGTGTTTCAGAATATAGCTCAAAATAAAATCAGTCCACAGTGATACATCTATGCAAAAGGCACTGCTAGTGTTTCTATTTTCTAGCAGTAGCAATGATGATGTTTTTTGTGACATCGCACAAAACAGATCCCCTTGGTAATGCTGCCATGAAGTATTTACCTGCAGTGCAACCAACAGGCAGAACCAGTGCAGCTGAATTTAGGGCTGAAGAAAAAAACAAAACAAAATTCTACCTCCCTCTCCATGTTTTCAAAGCTCCTATACATGTAGAGGGTTCCACATAGAAAGTTTTACCTTGCTGATGTGCTCTGGTGCTTGATCTGGCTGACTGCTGAACTCACCACCTATCTGGAGGTCACTGACGCAGGAAATGGAGTCTCTCAGCTCAGTGAGCTTCTGGCTGCCCAGTACAAGGACTGTTTGGTAGGGTTTGTGATCTTTATGCTACAAAGAACACAGCATACAATCTTCAGATAAATTATAACTTGTCAGCCTTAGCACTGCTCTTCATTTGACAGCTTAAGGTCATTACTACTGGCATTTGGCACATCACTTCTCTGAACAGCATCTTGCCACAGCCTCTCCTAAGACTGACATTTATTAGTTTTATTCAGAAACTCAAAAGTTACATTCTCCATTGGAAAGTGCAGGAAAGACAGAAGGTCAGAGCTCACTTATCCCACATCCAGAAAGAGTACTTTAGTTTTCATGTATTTAGTTTCAGATTTTGAGCTTTCTGTAAAATACATTAACTAGTGAGTAATTACTGTAAAAGTTTTGTTATGTAAACTGCTAATGGAATGAAAGCCAGATTCTGACAGAGCCTTAAGAAATTGCCAGAGTTTAAGGGTTTACCACATGTCTTCAGTGGACTCACTGATTTTAACTGTTTGGGAGAGCAAGATATTACCTGAATAAGAAAGAATCAGAATACAACCCAGAGAATTTCATACCAACCTTCTGAAATATAACAGGATAAAAGATGTTCAGAGTTAAAAGAAGTTCTCCCTCCTCAATTAGATCTGTTGGATTGTCTGGCCTCTTTCCAGTTGCATGTGATTCCTGGAAAAATATACACACATACACATATATATATATTATATTGGCAACTACACATATATATAAATACATATATATATATATATATATATATAAAAAATAGACCGTGGGTAACAGGCCAAGAAATGTTGAGAAATGCTAACTCATTTTTGACTATGTAGCCTTCTGAATTGAAAACAGCCTACTTTCTCCAAGGTGGAAAGGTGAGAAACTGCTCTAATTACTGATTTCAAGCATGTTCCTTCATTTCTCAGCTTTGTTGCAAGATAGCTGGCTGCTCCTTGGCTATTGAGAGGCCCTGCATAAAGGAATTAGAGGCTGCTGTCATTCTGCCCTCATGGAACCCAGCAGCTACCAACTTTCACCACTTAGTACTTTGAAATGGTCTTTGAATGCTTTAATATGTAAGGGGGATTGCAACCCTCAACTTGGGAAACGCTGACCAAGAAAATATACACAGAATGAAGTATATGAAAATTACAGTTAGTGCAACACTTCCTCTTATTGGGGAGGCTAGACATAGCTGGGGGCCACAATTTCCCCAAAATCCAAACCCAAAACCCAGCACTGCCCTTGCAAGAGTATTGTGTTTTAGAAGACAAGTAAATGCATCCCTACATTTCCATCCTGCTTTGTGTTTAAGACATAGCCCAGCTGTGAGAATGAGGGAGGGCACTTTTCTGTGGCAGCTTCCTCCTTTTCCGACAAATCAAGAGAGAATACTTCCTGCACAAACACTTCCCACCAGCACAGAGTATCTCTCAGATTTAGTAACAGGAACTCGTACTCCTGTGAGACTTCAGACATACTTGTGCTCTCTGCTTTGCATCTGCCCTCTTCATGTGACACATTCCAAACTCATGTTTCTTACTGCTCTCCTCCTGTACAGAGGCACTGTGGCCCCAACCACAGAATCACAGCTCTGACACAGCTTGCTTAAAGAATGCAATAAATGACCATGTGCTCATTCGTCAGAAACAGTAGTAAGACACCACTCATTGAAACCCTTTATGAAGGTTTCCGTTGTTAATATTTCTCAGATATTCCCCAGGCTAAGAGCCCAGCAGAGTAGTTGCATCATGTTGTTTACATAATGTGCCTGGGTCTCTGAACAGCTGAAACATGATAACTCACGACAGACCAGGAAACCTCAAGGGGAAAAAACATCTAGTAATCACATGAGGTTCTTTCCTCGCTACACTTCTGTCCCTAATTTTTAAAGCAGTTCATGGCTTGTTCAAGCAATGGACTCCAGCACTTCAGTGTCCCTGGAAGAGTTCAAAGAATGTGTGTATGCAGTGCTTAGGGATACAGTTTAGGGGTGGATTTGGCAGTGTTAAGGTAATGGTTGGGCTCAATGATCCTAAAGGTCTTTTAACCTTAATGATTCTATGAACATTTATGAAATGAGGTTTTGCTGTTTACGACTTCAATGGCTGTGAAGAAATCATTAAAAAAAAAAGGTACTAAACATAGTTTAAAATTTCCAATAAGGCTTTTGAGGGGCTGATGACCACACTTTTGGCTCCTGGCAGTTCAGAAAGGCTGAAAAACTTGGGTTACAAGGCTCAGAACTAGGAATTTATCGCCACTGTGCTGCTACTGTCTTCCTCTTTCAGCCCTACAGAAACTAGCTCACAGTCATTCACACACTGAAGCTTAGTTTCCAACACTGGACTCCAGGAGCAAAAACATTACACTTTTTGTCTAGCTCTAAGTTCACAGCACTTAAAAAAAGCAGTCTTATAGTGGTAATGAGCTGGAGTTAGTCCTTAACTTCCTCCAGTATTCATAGACAGTTAAGAGCAGACTTCCTGTCCTATCTTTCTATAAAAAGTCTTTGTCCTAGATCATTACCTGCAAACTTGTATCTGCAAACATTTACAGTGTACAATGTATTTCATAGTGGTGAATAAAAAAGCAACCTGAAGTTGGACTTTGGCTGTCTTGAGATCCTATGAGATGACAGGCAACTTACCATTTCATAGGTAAGAGTTTCTTGTCTGCAAGCCCGATCCACAATAATTGTTTCTTCTCTCCTCTCTAACTCCTTCTTTCTAATTCTGAGGGGCAGGAACACAAGACAAAATTTTATTAACAATTCCCATGTAGAATTTCAAGAATTTTGTATTTTTAAATGACACAAGCTACTACAGAGCAGCTTTCAAAGAGCAGGATTCCTGCCTGTCTTTAGTGGGACAGACTAACTTAAAATACTCATCTCCTGACTCTCATAAAACCTGATAGTGCACAGGCCAGCCTGTGGATTTCAGCTTGTGGGTTTTTTCCCCCTTACGTACAAATAACAGGTTGGTTGTGAGCAGTTTTACACTCACAAGAAAACACAGCAAAATGTTGTTTGAAGAGGCTGTCCTAGGACAGAACGCTTTGCGACCTTTGAGGAAGCAGTTTCAACAATTCCTTCCACTTTAAAAAACTTGAATTCACATTCAAGCAAAACACAAGGAAAGAAACAACCCACAAATATTATTTCTCAGCCCCATAGCATAGAGACTTAAAAAAAACCCCCAAACAAACCTTCATTATCATTTGTAGAAGAAAGAGTACCATGAGTAGAATACCTACTAAAATACATGTATTTAACCACTGCATGAACACCAAATCCTTAACATTCAGGACAAGTTTACTGACCCTCCAGACCTTCCTAAGGATTTTCAGTGACAATCAGGCTTAACACTGATCAAAGTCTAAACACATTTCTTTATATTTAGGGCTATGTAAGGTATAGCAAAGGTCTGAACTGGACAAGAATGAGTTCAAAGTTTGCTAACTGATAGAAACCTAACATATATTGATTAAACTCTGAAATGCACCAGTAGTATCAACGAATTCTATGAATAAAACTAAATTCAACAGAACAGAGTAGGTTCAGATAAAGAAGTTATCTGGATACAGCATCAGCACTTACACTCAGGCTGTTACAGTGTGACTGTGAGTTACTAGAGGTAGGAGACACAGGTTTCTTTGGAGGAACCTCACACACATGATTATCAGAAGGCCCCTGCACACTCTAAACTTAGGTAAAATCCTTTTCCAATAAGAAAGATGGCATATTCTGTATATCTTAATAAAAAATTCCTAAGCAACATTCAAGCAGAAGACTCAACCAATGACCCCATAATAAGCTGGTGTTTCTGCCCTTACGGTATTTCTTATGGTGCTCCAGAAAGTACACCACTGCCTGTAAAGGAAACAAGCAGCCAGCTGTACTTCTGTGCTGATTTTCCATCCCACCCCAAATAAGGGTACCATGAGAGCACTGTAACAGCATACCGAAGAGTGAGCAGACTGCTATCTTCAGGAATAACATCTGGGTCCTCTTCTTTTTCAGAAGACATTAACATATCAATGCTAGAACAATAAAAAAATAACAGATAGAATCACAGAATCATAGAACAGTTTGGGTTGGAAGGGACCTTAAAAGATCATCTAGTTCCACTCCCCCCAGCTCCATTGGCAGGGACACCTTTCACTGGACCAGGTTGCTCAGGGGCCCATCCAGCCTGGCCTTGAACACTTCCAGGGATGGAGCGTCCGAAACATCTCTGGGCAACCTTTTTCCAGTGCCTCACCATTCTACATAGTCAAGAATTTCTTCTTGGTATCTGATCTAAATCTAGAGCTATCCTCTTTGGACATGGCAGTGGTTTCTCACAGTCTGTGAAGCATGAGAGGCAGCAGCCTAGAGGTGGTTTCACCACCTGGTCCCATTTATGGGTTCCCATTTCAGGTTGTCCACTGCAGCACGCCAGATTCAGAGGAATCATACATGCATTCCTTCCTCTGCAGTCCTTCCCAGAAGCATCTTGCATTAACCACAAAAGAATTTTATCCAGCTTAAAAACAGTCTGAGAAAAAAAATATTTAAAACAGAGAAGTATCACCTGCTTTGAATCAGACTTGATTGCTTTTGACTCTCCACTTTTGCAGACTATACAAAGGCAGGGCTTAAGTCAATGCCTAAGTCCACCTGCAGTTTGAATCCCAGCAAACTCTTGTGTAAACCCATCTCTTTATGGGACAAACCCACCACTGATGAAGTCCAGGAAAAACTTTTGGACGGTACCATTTATTCTCAATAACATTTATGATTTCATTATATTCTTTTCATTATAATCTTACAACATTCCCCACATCAACAATAATATCACTGTAGTAATGAGTAACCATTTGGAGTGGAACTGCATAGGAATACAAAGTAATTAAGCAATAGAAGTCTGGAATCAATTGTTATCAGTGGACAACAAGCAAAAGTCAGAGACAAAATTTTGATTGTAGACAGATGACTTTGATCCGATGAGCCAATAAAGTCACTCTGTATCAACAGTAATTTGAATTTACTGTTGTTTAGTTACTTACCATCCAGCAACATACAAAGTTTTACACTTTGTTTTACAGTTTTCATCTCAAACAGACAATATTTTTTTTAAGTTACTGAGAAAATGGAATTCTTTCAGAAGCACCATTTTAAAAGGAACTTTGCAGCAATTAGCCACAACCTCCTGGAAACAGAATAAATCTTATTCTTAGATTCCCACTTGAGGAAGTGGTGGCAGAGACAACCAAGTGAATCCTGTGTCAAGTGTGGACTGAAACACAGCTGAGAAATAGTAATTTAACTAACACGAAGATGGAGAACAGCGCTTTGGAGAACACAGTTCAAGCATTAGCCATTTAGATGGGGCTGTTCTCCAGGCAGCATACAGCTGTGTTATGAACAGCCCACATAATCAAGTAAATGATATCCCCTGACAGATAAATCAACTCACAACTGACTCTTTCTGTAAAACTGACAACATGACCAAATTATTTATCCAAAGTCTTTCGGTACATGGATCAGTGTTCCCATTCACCAAAGAGCCCAAGTCACTTGAATATGTACCATTTTGAGGAAATTACTTTGTATTCAGTTCTTTAAACACCACAGGATCTGAAAATGTCTATTACCTACCATTGTGAAGTTTCACTTGCATCAAAGGTGACAGTTTCCCATTTCCCTTCTGTGCCAGAACCCACCAACAATATGTCAGAACTCACTAACAATACTTGTGCTTTTCTTTCTTCTCATAGCCATAGGTGGGATCTCTGGCTGTGGTATCCACACCATGCCCATTAATTGCCTGCTTCAGGGAAAAAACTAACATCCTCAGAAAAGCTTCTACAAGCAGATACTGTGTAAAATAATTGACATAAAAGCTGCTTCCTCGTTTTCCTCACAAGGACAGAAAGGTAGCTAGTGTAAAGGGATACTGTCATTGAACCCCTGACAAGTTCCATGGAACCTTGCAAGCACTGGTACTGCTGTTTCTCACTCCTGAAAAGTCAGAAACCCTCAATTTCTAAAGGAAAAGCAGAGCGCTTTTTTTAGTATTAAAAATCAGTCTAATAATTAATTACATACGTCATTGTATCACATGCACTGAAGTCTTGAAAGGCTTTGCTGTATGGCCTTACACACAGGCCACGCTGGAACTCCCACTGTGTAACTCCACTGCTGCCCGTGGAACCACATAAGCAATACTTGGTCCATGGTCCTCAGGAAACCAGGCTTTGCAAACAGGAAGTATATGCTGCTCCCCCCAGAAATTAAGGTTAAATCAGTGTCAGACACCTAAGACACACAAGTGCACACAATACAGAGTTTGCACTAGCAATACCTCACTCCTGACTGCCACAAGCTTGGGATCCTCCTGTGTCCCCACAGAGACTATTCCCTGCGTGCACAACAAATTCACTTGGTGCACACAGTTACAACAGAGGGGAAAACACTGGCCATGCTGTTTAATGGAAACCAAGGTGAAGTGCAGGACAGTGATGAGGAACAACAGTTGAAAGTCTCACTTGAAAAAAGCAAAATGCGAAGTGTTATATGAATTTACATTCCCTAGAAGGATATTTTAATGTGATCAGACATAAGAAGGCCAAAGACAACTTTCTGGAAATGTACACATGGAAACAGAATGAAGCCTTTAATCACTGTGACTTTACTTTTCCCAGAATATTCTAGCAGCACAATGAGTTTTCTCAGTTTCAGAAATTCAAAGATATTTTAATATTTGGCCTGATACTTTAGAATAAGCAGATACAGTATTCATATTACTCTTTATACTGCACATATTTTAAAGGCAGTACTTTCATCACCTTTGAGACACTAATACCACAAGACCCCAGATACTAATACGTTAAGACGTTAATGCTAGCTTACTGCAGCTTTATAACATGTCCCTAGAGATATTTACAACTACCTCTTCTAATAAAACAAGAAGATGAATAGGGCTGAAGCGGAATAAGGTACCTGCAAGCCTCACCTCTCTTGACCTACCTAAAACCCACAGTGATTTGAGGCTTAGCCTGACCTACACATGCACGCAACAAATCACACAGAAGACAAAACAGGAAAATGTAACTCAGCATCTTCAACGTCCAAGGACTTCAGTCACTCAAGCACCAATTATGAACACCAAGGTAAACTTCTTTGCTCACAGACTGCTGAGACATTTGAACAAAACCTAGAACTTCACTCTTTTGACACCTTGGTTATCTAAGAGAATTATTGATGGACTCTTCTAGATAAGGACACAATTTTACAGCTATTTAAGATCTGATGAAAAGACAAGCAATCTCTAGAATGATTGTCAGCATACAACTTGAGCAATATGCAAGGTATGCTTACTGAGTCAAACGCAAGTGCTTGAAGATACAAATTTTTTCCTGCATTCTGTTTGCAGGAATGTATTACAGGAAGAAAATAGAATAAAATAATAATAATAAAACAAAAACAAACAAAACAATGACAGAAAACCAAACCAACAAATAAACAAAAAAACCCGAACAAAACAAACAAAAAACCCCCTGCAATAACCACAATGCACTGGGATGCCCAAAGAGTTAAATAACATTTAAGCATGATACCATTTCTCCTCACCAGAAGACTCTAAATTGTCAGGAATACTTAAATGTATGCTATGTCACTACTCTAAAAAAGATTTAATGATGGGTATTGAAAAACTTCATCCTGAATACATGAAAGATTCTCTTAATCTAACACTATTTTAAAAATAGATGTAGAAATATCCACATCTTCCTGTCTCTCTTCTACCCAAAGAAAACCTACTTAATGTGACAGAAGTTTCCTTAGAAGTAGTTTACAGTCAGAAAAATCTGTGTTTATATCCATTATGTGTTCATTTCAGCACTTACAAAGTCATACGTACACCAATAAATAAATGTGATCCCAGGATATCACAGAACAGATCTTGGTGTAGCCCAGTGTTCTCATCTCACCTCAACAGATGAATATGAGCAGCTCAGAGCAGGTGGGTGAAAGTGATCAGAGGTAGCGATTTGAGGCTGGCCAATGCTTAGGAGAGACTCAAGAGGCTAGGGCCTCTTAAATGTATTTATTTAAAAGCAAAAGCACATGGAGATTACAGATAGGGATTTCCAGCCTGAACAGGGGAAAGGTCACACCAGGATGTACCGTTCAGCTTCATTCTCCTGCAAAGCCAACAAAGGGCTGCCAGATGATCAGTTCTCTCCCCATCATACATCACCAGTCCTTTTTCCCAAATGACGACTGTTCACAGTACACTCAGCCTCAAACAGCATTGCTCTGTAACACCAGCAAATGCAGACAGCAAGTGGAATGCAGAAGTTGTAAACTGAAGAAAGCGGAATAGAAGAAAAAAGCAGAAGGAATGTAGGGAAAAATAAAGAAACCACAGGAAAAACTCCTTGGAATTCAAATGAAAACAGCAACAGATAAGCTCAGGCAATGAAGTTGCCAGAGAGAATAAGGCACAGCACAGGAGCAATCAGGGACCACCTCACCTACACTGGAAGAGCTTACAGAGTAATTGTCACAGTTTCTGCCACACGAGAATACATTTTTTTTTAAACCAACATCATCCTCTATTTTTACTAAGTCTAGTAATGGTAAAAACTTATGCTAGCCACCAAAACTGTGACAGCCGAAGCACAAATAGATAGGAACAGAACTCTAGCATGTCTTCCTTACTGATGGACTACAGCTAAGCCACCAACTGTGATGCTTTCTACAGGAATTACTGCCTGAAATCAGGCTTTTTCTACAGGTGAAGGACAATTCTCACTATCCACGTGACCTGAAAGCCTTCCAGCTATAGTGTGTTAAATGCTGCTACTGCTTCAACCCCCTCAAAGCACTTGCATAGCTCCAACTTCACCATCAGTCCTGAGAAAAACAAGTCAGCTGAGGCTAAGGACCAAGAGATGCTCAACAGGCACTGTATGCTGCCAGCTACCTGAACTATAAATTATATTTTTAAGGGATTCAAACTAAAAGAGAGAAGGCTTAGATTAGTACTAGGAAGAAGTTCTCTGTTGTGAGGGTGGTGAGGCACTGGAACAGGTTGGCCACAGAAGTTGTGGATGCCACATCCCTAGCAGTATGCAAGGCCAGGTTGGATGGGGCTTCGAGCAACCTGCTCTAGTGAAGGGGGGTTGGAACAAGAAGATCTTTAAAGTCCCTTCCAACCCAAACCTTTCTGTGATTTTAGGATTCTATGTTAATACAAACAGATGCCTGGCTTATTTCTTCATATAAGATATGCATTTCATTGTGCAACTGGGGTCTCCGAAAACCACGCAGATGTTCAGATACCTTTAAGTACTTAACCAGTACTATGTTGCTAAATGCTTACCCACGTAACTTCTTAAGCGCCAAACTGTTTGTTCACAAATTCACGGATGTAACAAAGTTTCCACCACTGGAGCACTACCCTCTACAAAAATTGCCTTCTCCACTGCAGATTCGGCCTACAGCCATGTCGGTGAGCAACTCTCCATCAGGAACTGTACTACAGGATAAGGAGTACTGACTACAAATGAAAAGGGGGAAAATTTTGATTCGGTATTAGGAAGAAATTCTTTACTGTGAGGGTGGTGAGGTACTGGAACAGGTTGCCCAGAGAAGCTGTGGATGCTGGAATTTTGGCACTGTTCAAGGCCCGGCTGGATGGAGCTCTAAGCTATGTGGTCTAGTGGGATGTGTCCCTGCACATGGCATGGGGCTATATGGCCTTTAAGGTCCATTACAACCCCATGACAGTCTGTGATTCTGTATTTACCCGGGAAATAGAAACAAACCCGTGCCACAGGCCCGGAAGAGGCTGCTCTGGAACAGCTTTGCCCGAACAGCTGCCACCACTCCTAAGGAATCGCTGCGGTTCACCAGCGGCGATAGCACCAGCCACCTCCCCCGCACC
>VZTI01005936.1:47650-71291 GCA_013397865.1 Struthidea cinerea
CCCGGCGCCGCCACAGGCGTCAGGGGCCGCGGACGGACGCGGCGGTGCCGGAGCTGTTCACACGCGGGCGGCGCCGCGGAGCCGTGCGGGGGCGGTGCGGGGGCAGGCCCCAGCCCAGGGGCGGCCGGGAGAGGGCCGTGCTGCGCGCCTGGGAAAGCGGCTGCGCAGCTCCTCCTAACAGGCGGGAAAGGGCGGGCAGCGCTTGCTGGGGAGAAAACAACTCCCAAAAGCAAAAAGGAGATAAGGCACGCACCACCCCGCGAAAATAATTTCTCAGTTAGTTAAAAAACGCACCGCGTCCATTGTTTTACAGCGGTACAAAGATTTTCACACAAAATGACAGAATCTAGGTTGGAAAAGACCTCTGAGACCACTGAGTCCAACCTATGATCGAACCTTGTCATCTAGACCGCCGAAACTAAGTGTCACATCCAGTCTTTCCTTAAACACCTCCAGGGACAGTGACTCCACCACCTCCCTGGGCAGCCCATTCCAATGCCCAATGAGCCTTGCTGTGAAGAAATTCTTCCTAATGTGAACCTAGACCTCCTCTGGCACTGCTTAGGATGGTCCTCTCACCCTGCCACTTGTTACCTGGGAAAAAAGACCGATCCCCACCTGGCTACGAACTCCTTTAATATCCTTTATTGGAAAATCACTTTTTCTCCTCCCAAAGTGAAAACTTAATGCATTGGTACAGTGAACAAAGCTAATGAGATACATAACCTTTTACCCGACTAACATACCAACACTCTAAAAGAATATCTATGTGCCAGCCATCTGGCAGTGCCCCACTGAAGTAGTGTGACAAAGCTGCCATGAGCACTATCTGTTAAGGAAGATGACAGAAGGACTTCTGGATTGCCCTAACCTGATACACGTGATGCACATACCTGTTGAACCACAGCCTTTGCACTTGCTTCAGGACAAAATATTAATGGTATCACAGAATAAAAGAATGGTTTGAGTTCAAAGGGACCTTAAAGGTCATCTAGTTATAACCCTCATTGCTGTGAACAGGGATACCTTCTATTAGAACAGGTTGCTTGAAGCCCTGTCCGGCCTGGTCTTGAACAGTGCCAGGGATGGGGCATCCACAACTTTTCTGGGCAACCTGCTCCAGTGCCTCACCCTCACAGTAAAGAATTTAGTCCTAGCATCTAATCTAATCTTGCCCTCTTTCAATTTAAAACCATCGTCTCTTGTCTTGTCACTATCTGCCTTTATAAAAACTCTTTTTCCTTTTCATAAGTCCCCTTGTGGTACTGGAAGGCCATAGTGAAATCTCCCTGAAGCCTTCTCTTCTCCATGCTGAACAACTCCAGTATCTCAGCTATTCCTCTTACTTCTCTAACTAGAAAAATAATACTGGGAAAAAAGGTGTATTAGCAGGTGGTGTTGAAGCAAGGGGTGAAGATAAGACCAGAAAAAGTTCATGGAAGGAGAGTTTGCATGCTGTGTGGAATGGGCAGAATGCCGAGAGAGAAGGTTATGAGATCTGCCTGCTAGTTTCACAAAGCAAAGTAATATAGGGGGAGTTCAGAATGTAAGAAAGCCCAACCAGGGCATATTTTGCTTTGCTGACCAATAATAATATGGCCTAAAGCCCTTATATCTCTCCTAGTTATATTTAGATGTGCACTGCACTTCCATGCTGAAATCTTTTATTAGCTCTCATTAACATCTGCCTCTTAATTGTAGTTATTATTCCTCATTATGAAAGTTTTGCTGAGCTTCATTTTTGCTGTAAATATAGACAGTCTCTGTTTCCTTCCTCAGTTACACCCTCTGCTTTCTTAATCCATCACCTTTGTGCTTTATGACACTCCTCAGCACTGGAAGAAGCTCTTGATTAAGGGCTGTTGCCCTCACTTCCTGTTGTATCCTCCCTGAAACCTATTAGTTGTCCCATGAGGACTCTCATTCAAATTTCCAAGGCCATGCCTGCCTTGTTATGTGTTTGTTATAATCTCCAATGCTCTGTTTATATTATGAACATACCTTTTCCCTTTGCATACTTGCAACATTACCTGAAATTTGAAAACGCCCCATCACTTATCTGATGTAGCCACATCTAGGGTGGAAGTCACACAGCTGTACTGATCTAAGTGTTGACATAAACAGGTAGGAGGTATTTCAGCCAAGAGTTGCAGGATTAAACCCTACTCTTCCAGAAAGCTATCAGGGATTTTTAATGTTCATAGAAAGGAGATAAGATACTTGTTTCAAAAACCTTCCTTGGAAAACCAAACACTGTGGAAATCAGTCAGCAGGGTTTTTTTGTAAGACCACGTGAAAATGACATCACAGAATTCCCCAGCACAAGGATGGTCACAGCCAACCATAGCACTGTCACCGAGGGGAGCGAGGTTTGGAAGGAGCTAGAGGCTGCTGTGCTGTAGTTATTCATGCATTTTGGAATAATCTCATGGGCTTTTCAGTTAGGTATATGAATTTCCCTCACTGCCTCTCTTCCTCCTTCTCATGTTGGTTTGATTTCAGAGTTCTTCTGTATTCATTAAAAAAAAATCCAAACCTGTAAAGTACGTAGACCTCAAGCAGGAAGACTGAATAAGAAGCTCAAGGAGCGGCTAAGTTGAAAATACCAAAGCTGGTAATTTTTAACCATGAATGGATAAAACGTTTTCTGTTTTGTTTCCAAATTTTAATACTAAGCAATCATATACTTATAAAGCCACTCTACTCAATCCAAATCCTCTTAAGAACAAAAAGAGCTATTTATTTGAATAGCTTGGAATTAATCTGCCCTTTATATACTAGGCATAAGACACACAGGCGTTTAAAAGTTTCCAAGAAGTATTTACTTTTCCTCTGCTGGAAAGACTTTAATAATTCAACAATAAAGCAATGAAGGATGTGTGAACAACTCAAGGAGTGTAAACTTTGCAGGTATTAGGCTGAACTCTTTAAGAAGTGCTGAAATCCAAAGAGCATTGCAAGTGCACTGAGTTAGAGAAGTGAAGATAGTTTACAAAAGACAACTGAAAAACAAACTAATAAAAGCACTGTACATGCAAGAGGAATCAAGAAAAATTGTAACTAATGTGCTACTGAAGTAATCAGGTAGCCTGTATTTTGTAGGACTGTGGTGTCCTGTGAGCTTGAAAGACTGGTTTTCAGAGCTTCCATGTTCGCAATTACAGCTACAGTCAGTAAACGCTGTGAATATATAACAATTTTGAAAAGCCAATCCTAAATGGTCCAGTGAGTCTAAGGTAAAAACTAAACCCCTGAGTTGCAGGCTAGTCTTTTAAACACCCTTCATTCCTTTCTTGATTCACACAGCTCCAGAAGCCCATAAATATTTGTGAAGCTAATCACATTCCATGGCAGTATTGAATAGTACTTCCTCTAACAGACATAGCCTTAATAAAGTGACATGAGAATGCTTACTAAAGAATAGTTTTGTGGCTTAATCATAAATCAAATTTTGTGCTATTCTCAGCCCTGTCTCACATCACTGAATTTACTGGGCTTCCACTCCAGTCCGGAAAAATCACCATGATCATCACTTAAGCTCCAGCAGGAGTATCATGACTAACAAACTTGTTTGTAGGTAGTCCAAAAATACCTTTGGCAAACTGGTGTTGAACATAATTCAGTGTTTTAGAATTAGCTTCCTCCTTTTCGTTACACCAAGCTTGAGCTCTATGTTGTCATTGTACCTTGGCAGACAAGGCACATTGTCACTGTTTTTTAAGCACTGACTGTGTCAGCACAGCAATTATAGAGCTATTCAGAGGATTGTAATTTTAGGAGATGAACTTTCAGCAGTTCTCAGTTTTTCTTTGTCATGCACTCTACTTCTGGCTTTTGTTCTGAGGATGCTGCTGACTTCTGGACAGCAGCACCCAAAACACTGATCAAACCCAGTTGAAAGCACTCCCCAGACCCTTCTGAGCAAGCATTTTTTAACTTGGCCTAAGATAAGATGTAATGTTTATAGTATAATCTCACACAGGGTTGCATCACAACGGTAGTTCTCACCAGGACTGGGAACAAAAGGGAAGGCCGAACAATGTCTGTCCTGTCACTGCTTCCAAAATTCCCAGGACAATGAAGAGTGGTCTAGGGGTGTAACAATCTGTGCATCAAAGACTCCCAAAGTCAGCCACTAGCATCTTTTGCATCTTTTGCCACTAGCATCACTGTAACACCTGAACAAGAATTATGCATTCCTAAAATGTAGCTATAGTTGGGACAAAACATATCTTACATTACTTTTACAATAAATACAATGAAATATTAATGCATGGTAACACGTCATAATGGCTCTACACGGATCTTTGCTTAAACATGAAAAACTGCAGGCAATTTGAAAGCTGTGTAACTAAAATATAATTATGTCCAAAGACAGAGGTTTAACTGACTTTTGGTTCTGTTCACATTTGGTTCAGATGATGTTTGCATCTCTTCTCCAAAGTGAGAGCATTTCCCAAGGGCAGCACGTTGTTTTGCCAGGGTACATAGTATGTTGTTTTGCTCTCACTCAATGTAAATAGAAACAACTGAAAAAAACCAAACCAAGCAAAACCAAAAAAGGATGGAAACATCTGTGATTGGTAATTTCTGATTTTTTTCATGTCTGAATATTGCTTTCACGTAACTCAGTTGAGAATCAAATGAATACAGGATGCTTTCATCTCATGAATATTGAGTAGTCAGAATGATTTCCCTCAAGGGTTTTCATCTATCTCTAATGCTTGTTCTTTCCTGCCATTAAAACATATGAAAGTTGAAGACGAAAAGAATAAGAGAAAGGTGGAATGCATATAATCCAAACCAGACCAAACAGGGGTTTAGTTTTTAGGTGTTGCTGAACCACATCATTCTGACAGCTGAATTTGAGTAGACTATTGGAATAAGCAATGAAGTCAGCCAAAGGTGCCAATTAAATTTAAAAATTGTAAGCCGTAGGATGTATTAAGTATTTGATCCACCTTGGTGGGATCTCTTTTCAAGGTTCACACTAGTCTTTATCACATACATTTTTCTTCCAGGAAGTTTCTGCCAAAATTTTTCCATCATCAAAAGTTTAGGTCTTCTTTCCGGAAAATTTGATCTGAATCTCAATGACAGTCAACATGACTTCTCTTTCTAAGGGCAAACTACAGGTTTATGGCATAGGAACCTTTTGTGAGTTTAGCTAAGTCAGATATCTAACAAAAGACTAAGAAAATGTTTACCAGTACAGTTTTACATACCGGTTTACCTAAGAATGTGAAATAGCACAGAAAAGGTGCAGATTTGCAGGGACAGGTTGCACTGCAATGGACTTACTTAGCCTTTTTCCAGTGTCAACTACCAGTATGCTCATACAAGACCTAAGGAACTATAAACTTCTTCCCAGGCAATTTTTCCCTTCTAGTTGAAGTATTTCCTAGTCAAAGCATGCAAAGATTTTATGGGACTGAAAAGGACTAGTCAAGCGGGACTATGGCTGAGCTTCTGCAAGATGTCTTATCTGATCGATATTCTCCCTTTGACCAAAGACTTAGTAACAATCTTTCATTTGCAAATCTTTCATTTACACTATGTGTAACTGTCCTCTCCAATTCTGAACTTTCCTTTGAAGACTGTGAAGGGAAACTTGTCACACAACTCTATAATACATTGCTGGAGTTTTTAATTTCTGTTTTATAAGTTTAGAGGGCTGATTACAGAAGTACTCTCTACTTCTCTGGGAAAAAGAAGTTTATCTTCCAAACAAAAGAAAGATGCATTTGACATCACTGTAAATTTCATTGTCTTGAAAATACACAAGATTTTATCTAACTAGAAAAACCACCTGTTTTGAACTGTTACAGTTTAGTTGTGAAACCTAAAGAAAGGAGCTAATTTCAACTAACTTGCCTTGAAATTTTAGTAGTAGATAATGTCCTTCTGTCTTTGACTTCAGAAAGGTATTTCAATGTGCCAGCTGGGTAATTTCTATAGTTATTTTATGCTATAGTTACCAGATATTAATCTGTACACTTTGGCTTAATTAAAAAAAAATGAATGGAAGAAAAGGAAAGAAATGGTTCTGAATAGAGACTGACTTGAAAACACTCCAAATGAGTATTTGGAATGTTTGCTGCCTTTTTAAGTAAGAAGAGGGTGAACTAACAGATATAGTCTCACCACTCCAAAAGCATTATAACAGCATAATTTTTGTTATTGTTTTATGGTTAAGGTGTCCACTCGAAGAAATAGATGTAGTCTATAGACTATATTACAGTTATCTTTTTTCTGACTTTCGAATCTACATGTAGGTCTCTGTTGGTATTTAGAGTATTTTCTTCATCTGATTAGGGAACAAACTATTATTTCTTCTTTTTTTTTTTCTTATAATTATCTTTTTCTCCTCCAAGAGCCTTAGTCATTTGCAAGGACCCCATTTTGTCCTGTACACAGAACAAATAGAGAAAAGAGGACAGGACTACTGTGCATGTTTGTTGAGTAGAAAACTGTGACACAGTGTTCTGCCCAGGGTGCCAGCAGTCATGTCCTACTGAAGAGTTCCTCCATATTCCAACCCTATTCAAGCCTGACGATGATTGTTCTTGACGGCGCCTGAGGGTCTTGTCCCCATCTTACCCTTTGTACCATCTCCATAGATTACCCCTAGCAACAATTTTTGTGCAATTTAAAGAGCTTTCTATTACACCAAGTGATGATACAACCTCCTTGTTGAAAACTGGCCATTGCCATTTCTTGAGAATATTAGTAATGAATGTTCAGTTTTGCCAGGATGAGTGCCAGAGACTGTCCATGTACAGTTGTTCTACTCCACCAGGAGTCAATGAACAGAGTACATTCTGGACAGTGTTTTGCTCACAAGTGTCTGCATCTGGCATAAACTGTGTGTCAATTCTTCAGTGTGCTTTGCAGGGGACCACTTTTGTTTCTTGCTTTGTGCCTGATGCTCTTATGGCAAAGTTGTTTTGAAGTGGATCAATGCTGTGTTTTCTTTTCTTGTGTGTCAACCATTGAGGTGTCCTGAGTGGGGAGATGATAAAGTAACAAACTTAGCAGTGTTTCGATAACAAAGCTGACTGGAAGAATTCTGCTTCTAGCAGTCTCAGGTAAGAGCACTTTTTGTATACAGTTAGACTTTTGCTTAGTAAACTCTGCTGAAGCTGTCAGGCTCTCCAGTTAGGTTAATGAGAGCCTTCCTAGCTATCAATGTGAAGGCAAGCCAGTTTTTCTGTACAAAGATATATTGCCTTGGGTCCTGAAGGGACATCCAGAAAAAAGTGTTTCGAGCCTCTTAGGCTTTTTCTTGTGCTGCACTACTCATGGTCTTTGTCCCTTATATCCATCTATTAAGGTATATTAAAGTATATTAATCCTTATATCCAGACCAGCAAGTCTGACTTGTCTTGAGTAGCTGAATAGATGTGATGGAGTGTTCCGCTCTATCTAGCATCCAAAACTCTAAATAGAGACAAGTTACCAGTAAGGCGTGCTGTCCACAAGAAAACCACTTTCTGTCTCACTAGTAAACAGTGTATAAAATCAGAGGGCTTGGGAAAAAAATCACTCTTCTTCTGAAAAGTCAGAGCTGACATGGATTGTAATGCTAGCAATAGCCAAATAACATTCTACAGAATACTGGCTCTTCCTTTGGCACAAAAAGTAACCCTAAAATGTTGAGGTTTTTGTAAAAACTTTTTGGTTAACAGTGGCTGCTGCAAAGAGTGAAATGTTGATGGGGCAAGGAAAGCACAAATCCCCATCATAAGATGTTCTGCTGAGAGCTTATGGCCTCTGATCCTGATTATTGGCAACTGCCCTGTAAGTGGGTCTTTTCAATATATGTAGTATCCAGACAATCACAGGCAGAAAAATCTCAGCTGTGGGTGGTGATTCCAAATGGACCCACCTTCCTGTAAGTTTCAGTGTCATTGCATGGAACTGAAAACCTGTGTTTTTCCATGCTGATGGTTCTTTCTTTCTTTTCTTTTTTTTTTTTTTTTCCATAAATCTGCTAAAAAAACCTCACTGAGTGATTTTTTACACTTTGTGGTTGAAGAATGTGCTGGCTTGGGCTGGGGTAGAGTTAATTTTCTTCACACTGGCTGGTATGGAGCCGTGTTTTGGATTTGTGCCAGAAACAGTATTGAGATGTTTTTGTTAATACTGAGAGCCAAGGCCTTTTCCCCTTTTCATACTCCTCTGCTGCTGAGAAGATGGGGGATGCCTGGAAAGTTGGGAGGAGACACAGCCAGGACAGCTAACCCCAGCTGGCCAAGCAGATATTCCTGACCATATTGTATCATGCTCAGTATATAAAGTGGGGGGAAGAAGCAGGAAGTGGGAGGACATTTAGAGTGGTGATGTTTATCTTCCCAGGTAACCAATATGGAGCCCTGCTTTCCTGGGGATGACTGAACACAGGAAGTGGTGAATGAATTTCTTGTTTTGCTTTGTTTGCATGTGCAGCTTTTGCTTTACCTATTAAACTGTTTTTATCTCAATCCATGAGTTTTGTAGCTTTTGCCATTCTGATTCTCCTCCCAATCCTGCTGGTGGGGAAATGAACAAGAGGCTTTGTGGTGCTCTGTTGCCAACTGGGGTTAAACCATGACAAAGAACCACAAGCATAAAAGTGAATTTTGAAACACTCTGTGATTTTGTCCTGCTTGCAATGTGTTTTGTTTCATTAGTGGTTTTCTCTAGAATTCTATGTTAAATCCATCATCCCAATCATCCTCTTCATATCTTGCTGTGGTTCAAGTTACTAGAGAGATTATCTCACTTCTCCTTATGGTATGACATGAAAGCTACATCCCACTTCATTATTAAAAATATCAGCTGTGTGAGGCAGATAAACTGTTCATGCTGCCAAGCAAATTAATTTGCCCCTCTAGAGCAGTATGAAAGCCAACCTTGACGTCTTCTGCACTAAATACACTGTTACCTCCTTCAACATAGGCTTCTGACTCCATTGCCAACAAAATAATTTCCCATCTTCTAAATAAAGCCCAGCTGTTAGTGACATGACTGGCAATAATCACACACATTTTTCATTGTGCAGGCATAATTCAGGGAGGTACACTGCAATCACAAACTGGAAGCTATTCCTCTAAACAAATCTATTGCATGTCAGTGATGATAATTATTAGTGATTACTCACCGATTGCAAATGTGTTCTAGATTTAGACATTCCAAAATAGGGAGAGCATGGCAGTTTTTCACACTGATATGAAGGCTGAATTTTTTATTTTAACTTCTAACAATGACTCTTGGTTAGGAAAAAAGTACTATTCAGTAGCTGAAATTGGGACTGCCTAAGTTTAATACTGTTTTAAATTTACTTCAAAGGCACATAGTATTTCAACTTGAAAAAAAAAATTGAACTCCCGGAGGCAGAGGAGGAAGTGTTGCCTAAAGACTGTTAAAATAAAGAACATCAGATGAAAAATCAAATCATCTTTCTCATAGAAGAGATTTAGACTAGGTCAAAGGAAAAAAGAAAGTTGTTATAATTCATTTTTACCCTGGAAGCTATGCTGCGTGACATTTTTGGAAGAAATCAGATCTTTTGTGAGACCAGATGGCACAGCTGGGACCTGAAATGGCAGTCCATGTGAATCATTTGAAAACTGTTTTTAATTCCTGTGGGTTTTGTTGCTGTTGTTGTTGCATTCTTTTCATCTGGAACACTGAGTTCATCTCACTGTGTGATCAGAGTAGCACTATTGTCAATGAAAGGGAGAGAAGAGGAATGCATGGGAAGGAGGACTGCAGTTTTCAATCACTGCTAAGCCTCAAGGGAGGCCTAATTAGGCAAGAATTCAAGAATCCTGTGCCCCTCTTTTCACTGATCATGCAGGTAAGCTTTGTAGGTTTAAATAGTGTGCTGAGAAGATGCTTCAATTTCTTACCCGTGGTAATTTGCAGACTTACGTGATGCTTCAATCAATAAGATTTTCTACAACTAATAAAATTTAATAACTATCTCTTATTGTTGTGCTAATAAATCTGCATTCTGTTAAATGTACAATTTCAACTGATTGAAGTCTTTGAGAGTTACTGTATATAACTAGACACTCTGAGATAAGCAGTATGAACAGGAGCATGGTTGCAGATGGTTTGTGCACTCAAAGAATGACTCTAATTTGGTCCTCAAAATACTGTTCTCCCTGGCTTCATTTGTACTGCCACTTCTGTGGTTCCCAGGATGTCTGATGTCCACTTTCCCTGTGGCAATGTGCCCTCTGGACACCAGGTGGCTGAGCCTGGCTCTTTGTCATACAGGACTTCTTAACTGATAATGCTCTCCACATCCTCCTCTGAGCCATGGACCAACCCAGCAATGCAAGGGAAAGGAACAAATAAACCACCACCGTTTTGTCAATTGCTTCCCTGCACTCTCCTGGATTTCCCATTGTGGAAAAAACAACTTTTTGCTGCCGAAACCTCACATGATGGCATCTTATTTGTGTAGCCAGTGCATGGGGTGCGTCCTACAAAGTAAATGAATTGGTGCCATCTCAGCTGTCCTAGGTGTTTATGGTATGGGGACAGAGGTTTAAGTACTACTGCTGCTCCCTAGGAGACATTTGGTTATTATTAGCTAGTAAGGCTGCTGCTGTGGTTTGACTGACAAACTGGGAAAAACTGGCAGTAGAAAGACAGTGTCTGTGGTCTCCTCACCCTCTGCAGCTCCCAGTGAGAGGAATATGTAGTTATAAGCCAAGACTAATCTGGAGATAAGCCCATTGACCTTTGGAGGTTGAGCAAAGGTCTGTACACTGACCTATTATAGGCAGGTAGTGTATATATATTCTAGGTAATTATATAGTCTTATGTGGTTATGCAAATACCTGTGAGAGTATCAAACCTAATGACACCCTGCTTACGCAAGTTAGTCTTGTTATCCCATGTTGCAGTATTGTGGCAGGAAAGCCTAGGTAGCCAGCACAAGGTCATCCAGTCAGGATGTACCTGGACAGGCAATAGAACTAGTTACTCAAGCTCCATACTAGTTCTCTATCTTCTGTCTTGTCCTGTCTATCCATCTGCCTTTTTATGTGGCTGCATCCCAGTGCTCTGCCTTATTTTCCATTATGGTTGACCTTGCATACTGGCTCAAGCAGGCATAAAATCTTGTGAACACTTCAGACATGACATTGCATTTCCTATTCCATCTTTATAAGAAAATTTTGAAACCTAAATGTGCAGGCCTTATTTGTAGTCAGTAAAGAAAACATGATCAGACACGCCATTCTTAAGCTTCAACTTGCTGGATCTATAATTTATTTTAATTCAAAACTGTCTAATCAAAAGGATTTTATTTTAAGGACACAAATATATGCCCTTCTGCTGAGTAAGGATTGCTTCAGTGGGAAATAGAAAGCCTGCAAATAGATGCTTGGCTTCTCAGCATGACCTAGTGTGGTTCACAGCCATCTGTGTTTACAGTAAGACATCGCCCACATGCATTAGTCTGTAAACAAACATCAAACCCCAAAGTTTTTCTTTTTTCTCTTTCAATCTCCATATATACTCTCCTCTTCAGTGTGTCTCCATATAGGTATAAGCATCTGCAAACATACTTTTTTTTTGAGGTCCAAGCAATCTAACAGCTCTCTGAGCTAGTGCTTTGAAGATGCCTTTACAATATTAGTAGATGAAAGGATTGCTAGTTGCTTGTTGTTAGTACTAGGGGGAGCATTTATTAGCTGCCTAAAACCCTACCTGGTCCTTTAGCAGTGGTTGCATATTCAGACAGCCAGTGGATATTCAAGACCCAGTCAAAATATCAACGAGAAGAACTTATGAGTTTCCCAGGTGTGTGAGGGGTGCTCCATTTGGCATTTGGGAACTCTCTATTTCTCCATGTCAGTTGACTTCAGACTGTCAGAAAACTGTCCTTCTCATCAGTGCTGGTGCCAGGAACAGCCACAAAATTTATTTTGCAAGTCCATTATGTTTCTTCTAGCCTACATATATATTTTTGAATGTGATTATGCAAGAGGCTTAAAACCCAAGATTTCCCACAGATGTCATTGGCAAAGAATGGAATTCAGATCAAGTTAGGACTCAGTATTTTTTATAAGGTGTTCAGGGCACACCCATGTTTCAGGTATCAAACCGGAACACATTTGTGGAACATGTAAAGCACAGCTGTTCTTACCAATTTATGACCTCCAGGACAAGGAAATATTCTTGTGCTTATTCCTGTTCATAAAAGACATGTTGCCCACATCTAACAAAGGTAAATTGACTCAACAGGAAGGAAGTTCCATGGTTGTTGAAAAGATGAAGAAGTTCCAGCATATCCTTGCATCATGGAATTAATGGCCATGTGCAGCTTCTGAAGCAGTCTTGGGATTGTCCTGCACTCCTATTCACTGCACAACCACTCCCACTGCCAGAGGGTGAGTTGCTGCTACCGTGGAAGAAGCCAAAGTATTTGGTGAGAGGGAGTCTGAATGAAAAACATCTTTGTGACAAGTGTTTTTCAATGCATGTTAGGCATGGTGGCATGGGGAGCACCTCACTGATTGCTGTCAGCCAACTTTTCCCTTTTTTTATAAAGTCTTTTGTGACCTCCAGGCATTGACTGATCTGATTTGAAAGGTCAGGGATATGGACAGCACTGCAGAGTCTGTTGCCTGCTTGCCACGTGCTTTATTTTTGACTTCCTTGAACTGATAAGAATAATGTAACTGCTCTGCTTAAGCCTTAACTATTTCTTGTCCCCCAAGTGTATTGAGAGTCAAGCATTATGAATCTAATGAAATATGAGAACTACTTAGAAATTACCTTAAATGCTTGGTTAAATGAAGAAAATATGCCATAAATCTTGGGCAGACACAAGGGCATGTGATAGATAGAAAGACAGACAGGATAGACACATGCCTGTCAACCTGATCTCAGTGCCTGGCAAGGTTATGGAGCAGATCGTCTTGAGATGTGACCACATGGAACATACAGGACAACCTGTATCAGACCCAGCCAGAATGGGTTTAGGAAAAGCAGGTCCAGCCTTACCAATCTGATCTCCTTTTATGACCAGTTGACCCGACTGGTGGATGAGGGGAAGGCTGTGTCTACCTGGACTTCAGCAAAGCCTTTGACACTGTCTCCCACAGCCCTCTCCTGGAGAAGCTGGCAGCCCGTGGCTTGGACAGGAGCACCCTTCGCTGGGTTAAGAACTGGCTGGATGGCTGGGCCCAGAGAGTGGTGAATGGTGCTGCATCCAGTTGGTGGCTGGTCACTGGTGGGGTCCCTCAGGATCATTGTTGGGGCCAGTCCTGTTTGATATCTTTACTGATGATGTGGATGAGGGCATCAAGTGCATCATTAGCAAATTTGCAAATGACACCACGATGGGTTGGGGTATCGATCTGCTGGAGGGTAGGAGGGCTCTGCAGAGGGAGCTGGAATGGCTGGAGAAATGGGCCCAGACCAGCGGCAGGGCATTCAACAAGGCCAAGTGCTGAGTCCTGCACTTTGGCCACAACAACCCCAGGCAGCGCCACAAAGCTGGGGGCTGAGTGGCTGCAAAGCTGCCCAGCAAAAAAGGACCTGGGAGTGCTGGTGACAGTGGCTGAACATGATTCAGCGTGTGCCCAGGTGGCCAAGAAGGCCAATGGCATCCTGGCCTGTGTCAGCAACAGTGTGGCCAGCAGGAGCAGGGCAGGGATTGTCCCCCTGTAGCCGGCACTGGTGAGGCCGCACCTCAAATCCTGTGTGCAGTTCTGGACCTCTATTTCAGGAAGGACACTGAGGTGCTGGAGAGTGTCCAGAGAAGGTCAACAAGGCTGGTGAAGGGTCTGGAGCACAAGTGCTGTGAGGAGTGGCTGAGGGAGCTGGGGTTGTTTAGCCTGGAGAGGAGGAGGCTCACGGGAGACTTTATCACTCTCTACAGCTGCCTGACAGGAGGCTGTAGCCAGGTGGGGGTCGGTCTCTTCTCCCAGGCCACCAGCAATAGGACAAGAGGACAGAGCCTTAAGCTGCACCAGGAGAGGTTTAAGATGGACTAGGAAGAATTTCTTCACAAAAAGGGTGATTGGATATTGGAATGGGCTGCCCAGGGAGGTGGTGGAGTCACTGTCCCTGAAGGTGTTTAAGAAAAGACTGGATGTGGCATTTAGTGCCATGTTCTAGCTGACATGGAGGTAGGTGTTCAGTGTTAGGTTGGACTCGATCTCAGAGGTCTTTTCCAACCTAATTGATTCTGTGATTCTATGTGGTTCTGTGATAGACCAACAGACAGGACAGAGAAATGGACGCATCAGACAAATATAAGCAAATTACAGTAAAGCAATCTATGGTGATTTACAACATTTTAGGTAACAATAACTTGTGCAATGGAGAATGAGAAGTTGCTTATCCTATCAGCCTTCACCAGAAAATTGCCTTGCAGTTTCGACAACTGAAAGTGTCCGGATAATAATAGCCCTATCATAACTAACTCACTTTGCATCAATATCTCATGGTATATTGTTAGTGCACCCATAATCTGAGTTGGCAGTTCATGTACTGGAGTTGAAAAGGCCCTGCCTTAGTCATGTGATGCTGAAGTATTTCTCAGAGTGAGCACGCTGAAAAAATACTGAAATTTAAAGATCCAAAAGTAAAATCAGGACTTTTAGAAGTGGGAAATGAGATTGGAGCAGCTCACACAAAACTTTAAAGTATTCTAAACTTTACCTTCTAAATGAAATAAAAAGTGAAAATGTTTCTTTTTCTTAATAATTGTTATGTTCTTCAGTTAAAAATTAATTTTGAAAGCTTTTTTACTAATCAATATAGAAACTAGAAACAGGCAAAATATTGTCTTGTCTATTCACACGTTACATTCTGCTTCAACACAGAAAACCAAATATATTCTGTCCTCTTAGAAAATTTCCTTGTTCAATAAAAGTAGTTCTGTGGTTCAGAATGGAAACTGTAAATACTACAAAAAGTCTGAGCTGTCTCTTTATCAGTATGAGCCTTAATTTTCTTACCAAGAAACTGTTCTCTGCGTAATTGATAGGAATAAAAACCACCTTGTCCCCCAAAGGATCTCATATCCTGGTACAAGAACATAATAATTTTTTTTTTTTTTTGGTCAGAATACCTCTGTGCCCAGCCAATTTATTGCTCAAATGGAATCTCCTCTTATCTTTCTATAAACCAAACTTGGAACACTGAGAAAACATTCTCTTTAGAGCTTGTATATAGTCTATTAATCCCTGACTACATGCTCTTCAACATTTGGTATTTTGCTGATGCATGAACAGAAAATTTTCTTTAAGACTATATGTGGCCAGTAAGTAAAATGCTTATTTGGAAAATATCTACCCTTTGTTTGATGTTTTGACATGTTCTGGACTTGTGCCACACAAGCTGAGGACATTAATCAAACCAGAATTACTTGAGAGAATTTATCTTCATTGCAGATGGAAGCATCCGTACGAATTCCATCCATCCAAGAGAATTCCTAATGGTTTCATGGTTTTTCAAATCAAAGTAAATGCATACCCATAATACACTGATTTTCCTGTCACGGTCTGCATGTGGCCTCTAGTCAGCATATGGCTAAACCAAGTATTTTCACAAAGAGCATAGCTACAGGAGAGCTTACTATAAGATGTATTAGCTCATTTGTCTCAGAAGCCCAAAATTAGCTACAAAAAGACTGTAAATTCACCAGATGCTTGCTTTTTCTGCATAGTCCTTCACAAATCCACTTATTCTCAGATCCCTTTGTGAAGTATTTATCTTCACTTCTCAGTTCTTTCAGATAGTCTGCCAAATCACTGGACAAATGAGCTCCCACAAAGTACTCTGTTAACATTTTGATACAGAATGCATATTTTCAGCCCTAATGGAGGAATACTGGAAAACTGCTGCACACCAGAGTGGCATGGAAGCATACTAGTTTGGGCACAGCATCACACTAACATGCCCACTGGGCTCTTGATTAGAACCACATCAGATATAAACAACGTAAAATGTGGACAAGGCAACCTTGGATTTGTCTATAACTGTCCATACTCTAAATGTATTTATTAAATTCTAACTAATAAAGTAAATAAAAACATTTTAAAGATATCTGTTACACAAGTCTTGCATTTTTAGGACTTCTTAAATAACAGGTGGTTTGAATGGACTAATTAAATCATGGATACAGTTAAAATTTAAAGTAAACTCAAGAAACAAAGTACTTGAAACTAAAAGTATTTGTATTGGAGTTACTGAGGGATACTGTTCACTCTAATAAATATTAGCAGGAGAGTACACCACCTCACATTATTTGTAACGTGCCTCTCTCTCCATTGGTTAATGTGGAATTTTGAAGCCAGAACAGTTGTATTTAACCTTCAAGAGCTCTTACTAGTATACTAGCCAAATGCCATGATGTACAGAACAAGGTTTATGTTCTGAGACACATCAGGCTTTTCTCAGCTAAATGTATGCATTTAGCTGCGAAGCACAGAGATAGTTCCTAACCAGTCTGCAGCAAAATCTCTTCACTGAAGAGGGACCAGACCTAGCATTACAGTAGGAGCTTCCAAACACAGCAGCCTACATGACAAAAGGAATCATGTCTGTTTTGTAGGTCTGTGTCTTTTAGAAAAAGCATCTATAACATGGATAATACATCAATTAAGAAGAGTTAAAATACAAGTATGTAAATAAATAAATCAATAAGTGTATTTTCCAACAGTGTGAAGGGAAGGCCTTTGGATACAATTTAGCAATTATGCTCTCTGAGTGAGCATCCTTTTTCTTTGTAGGAAGAAGAACATTGATTTGTATATGTGACATTTTGGGTTTGGTCTCAGAGATTTTATTTTGGTGGGGGGGAAGGAAGGGGTTGCTTTCAGGCATTTTCATTCCCTGATGACTTGGACACATAGCAACCATCTGTTCAGCTGGTTCAATCCCGAACATGTTGTTTTTGGAGCAATGAAAGAAAAACAAAATGAATAGACAAAAGATGTGACATATTTTATGGCAAGCATATATTTGAAAACTTTCGTTATTAAGGCAAAGAACATTTCTGTAAGGTGCAGTTACAGCTTTTTCCTTTGCTTTTCAAACAGTACAATATGGGATGAAAAAACACATGGAAAGGATTCAGCTACGTAATATAATTTCAAAGATGCCACTGCCTCCCGTTATTTTTTATTTACAGGAAACCTGTTCCACTTCTTGAAACTAATAAAAGTATCAAATGACAAAACACAATTTAGATTGTTAATAGGACCAAAGGTTTCAAAGGGAAAAAAGAGCCAATTAAAAATTAACCCTGGTGCAGCAATGCAGGCACATCCTTACGGGCTTATTTAACAAGACATTCTGCAGGAAGAGGTGTTCTGTCATTTACGGTATGGCATGCAAACATCAAGCATCATGCTAGTGTCAGGGCTAGTGATGGCACATTAATGTATTCTATTTTCTAAACAAGTACCATATTTTAGTGTGTCTTTTTATATCTTAATAAAAGGACAGTTGGATGAGAACAGTCACAGAGGTCATTTCTGACCTCTATTAATCTATAATTGTGTGAAAATGCACTTTGACAAGAGGCTAGGAAAAAGAATATCAAAATACTCCCAATGAGATGAAATGTGATCATGAACAGGAAGCGGCTTAGAGATAAGACTGGGAGAAGTACAGAGAATATCTTGCTGAAATAGCAGAGAACTGTGTAGCAGTTCTGAAACAGGAGGAGAGGAGAGGAGAGAAGAGGAGAGGAGAGGACAGGACAGGATAGGACAGGACAGGACAGGACAGGAGAGAACTACCAAGATATGAGACATCACATACCAAGATAAATAACTTCCATCAGGTGTAGGACAGGAAAAGGTTAATCATCTGGCCTGATGCAAAGAGTTATATGGGAAACCTCTTAAGGCCCTGCTAGAAAATGCTTTTGGTTGGATAAATGAGCAGAAGGGGAGATAAACAGAAAACATACAAAAACTTACAAAAACAAAGGGAACTTTTCGTTTTTCTTTTGGGTGGGGGAAAGGGAATGTGCTGGAATGGAATAGAATGAAATAGAATGGAATAGAATAGAATAGAGTGGGAGTAGGGTGGAATGGGATATGAATTTTGAGAAGAGAGAATGTTGACCAGTAAAGATAGGAGGAGTGTAGGTGATGGGATGCATACCTGCGCTTTGAAATGTAGTGAAATGCCAGGTAGATCTTTGGCTTAGTTGTCTAAAGTCACAGAAAACAGAGTGACTTTTAAGCCTCCTGAAAGTAAAGAATGCTTCGGTGGTTTTTTGGGGGGCTTTTTTGTTTGTTTTTCATTTATTGGTGTTCTTCACTCTGCATGGCTTACCGATTTCTGCATGTATCATCCTGTTGAGTCTGAGTACTCCGAGTACTCTGAGATTTTGCTTGGAGGTCTGTACTTACGTGGTGTATTAGCTGTTCTTAAGGTGTGTTGTCGCGTGTGACCTGCTCTAACCTTGAGCTTGGCTGTACATTCAGCAGAGGGTGGATCAGGTATTCTGTGACTTACACTGTTGTGAAAACTTGTGCATTGGCTGTGGATAAATCCAATTTAAATGGTGTCAGCCTAAGAACAGCTTGACTCCACCTGGAGCAGGAAAAATGTGGTATGTAAGTGTTGGGGGATATGTCTGTTTCTAGGGCTAAAAAGTTTAAGTAGTCTTTCTTAGTGGCATCTTTCATGGTTCTCCCTTAGGAAGTTTATAAGGGCATACAGAAAATAATCCAAATATAGTCCGTAAGTTAGAGGTAGCACCTGTAGAAATGTTGCTAGAAACTATTATGCAAACAATGTCTGTGTAGATACATTGGTAAAAGAACTAGAGGCTGCCTGAAATCTGTGTGAGTTAATTGCATTATGCTTTCACCGAGGATCACTTATACAACCTGGCTTAGGTATGCAGAAACAAGTCACGTGGTAACTGAGGTAAATCTCTCTACCATGTCCAAAGTTCATTGCTGTCCTTCCCCTGGCTTTGTGACAGAGGCAGGGCTTCCCTGAGCAGAGGAGGCTTTCTTATGTATCTTGTTCAAGGTCCTGTTTGTGCTGAAATGCCTGATCACCCTCTCCCAGTCTCAGGGTTTTGTACATCTTTTTCTCTCTGCACTATTTGCTTCATGCTAGTATGGTGAGTGAAGGCGAATATGTCTGTCTGATGAAAAGAAGAGGCTTCACTTCAAGATGGCCACCATTTTTAAATATGGAAACAAGATCTGGGAGTTTGAAACCACTCTGGCTCTCTAAAAGAATGCCTAGCAGAATATGAAAGTCTAATATTCAAATAAAATTACTGCATAGATACATTTGTGAAAGAAATAACATCTAGGTTCTTCACTTCCACATATAATTCTTGAGAGGTGTAACAAACAGGATTTAGATGAAGCAGCTTACTGAGGGTAGAACACTTTCACTCTGAAGTGTAACAACCCAGTACTTTAAGTTTTACTTGATGTCCATATCTGTAGTCTGCAGAACGTGAGTACTCTAGGCTGTAGTACTGCCTCCACGCATGCCAGAAGATGTCTTGGAAAGCCAACTTTCTTTCACACCTTTTGTAAAAATTGTATGTTGGTGTGTTGATTCAGTTCCTTAGTTCAGCCCTTTTGGTGTTTTGTTGGGGCGCAAGGCCAGAGCATGTGTTTTGAGCATACTGACTTGCCTTATTCTAGTGCCTTTAGTTGTTGCATTTACTTAGCTAGGTGGGCTGCTTTGTGTCTTGCTACACTCTCTTTTCAGTTGGATGTAGGAAAATGGGTGCTGGGACTGAGAGTTAATATTCTTCCTGTGGTCTAGGGTAAAACCCAAGACTTGTTGTTGCAGGATGGGTAGTGGCAAATGACTCTGTGTGTGTGTGTGTGTGTGTACAGGAATTGAATTTATCTCAGAATCTACCTTAGTCTCCTCATACCACTACATATATGCATCAATGCACTCTCGTGGGTTTTAATTCTAAAGGGATTACTGCTGTTGCTATAGTAATGGCTGAAATGCTGTTTGTGTCACAGACTAGCTCAGCTTGTGGAAAGAAATAATATTTTCATACAGGTTCCCATCAAGAAGAGGTCTTGCTTCACCTCAGTTGGCAAAATAAGTGCTGGTTTAAAAACCCCTGATTGCCTAGAGGTTATGGCATGGCAGTTATAATCCAAAGGGAAATACACCGTCAGCAATTTTTTGCTCTTGGCTGTTACATCTTGGTTTTCTTAATTTTTTTTATGACTTAGTATCTCTGACAAATTGCTTCAAATATATGTCTCTGTGGTTTGCTTTTTTAATTTTTTTTTTTTTTGGCCAGCTTCTCACTCAGTGCAGCAGTAGAAGATTTCATTCTCTTGATCTTGAAAGGTATTCCTCAAATATGGTGATTCTGACTCTCTCAAAAAATATTTCACAGCGTATTTTTGTGGGTAGAGTCACATACAGTTTGTACTGCACAGAGAGCTCCCTGTTCTAACAGGTAGTTTATGAAACAGTACTTCTGGAACTAGGCAGGAGCTGGTTTCTGTCCTGCTCACTTGCCCTACCTCCATCAGGCAATCTGCTAATTGTCTAATGAGTGTTATTTACACTGCTGTTTGCTTAAGCCTAAAACAGAGTAACTCTGCTGTAAAGTAGCTGTAGGACTGCTAGGGCAATTTCCTCGGCTTCTTTTACAGAGAGCCTATACTCAAGGATTATTTTCTAGTCCTCAAGAAAACTGTATCAGTACCAAGTGTTTATACTGAGGTGGATTTTATTCTTCTCTATTATGTGATCATTAGGGGCAGAATAGGACTGTTCTGTATTTAATTGCTGAAGTTCAAAAAAAAACAAAAAGAAAAAAAAAAGAAAGATACTTCTTTTTCCAAATTGTCCCATAACTTCTTAAAATGAGGAAAATTCTCAGCAAATAGCTATACTGTGAAAGGATACATTAGAAAAGTTATCAAATATCCAAATAGTATTAACACACAGAAGCATGCAAGTGATGGCTGTCAAGATGGCAAAAATGTAGGCAGGCTTTTCCTGTGTGGGAATTTTTTCCAGCTATACCTGACAGAGGAGAACAGACTCTCAAGGTCGTGCCTCCTCTGTCAGATCACAGCAACATCTTTTCAACACATCCACAGGAATGGTCCCTGGATGCTGTTTGAAAGGTTAGTAATCAGCTCGTAAACTTCCTAATTCTTGCTGCATGACACCTACAGTCAAATGGAGAGAGCTGGCTGAGAACTGCTGCAGCTTCTCAGAGGATTAAGACCTATTACTTCTTGTTCATATTCCTTCAGAAGTGGTGGGTTTGGTTTTGGTTATTTTTTAACAAATGGAAAACCATAGGAGGAATTCATAAGGATTTCTTTTTAATGCTTACAATTCAAGTGAAAAGGGCAGGAATTATTAAACTTGATTAAAGCCAGCTGAGGTGTGGCTTTGAGATGTCCTTTTTCACTATTACTACAATGGCTGTAGTAAAAGCATGCACTGTGGAAGCTTACAAAAGACCAAGCAAAACTCAGTAATGGCTGTGCCATTCACGGGGCTTGTATTCAGACTTCAACAGCAATTTTCATGCCTTAGTTACCTTGATCAGACACAATTTGATGTAGTTTTCTCTTCCACGATTATTTTAGTACACATCTTTGTTCTGACTGGAGAAAGGCCATTGGTATATATAGCCCTAAATCTGCCCAAGAGTATAAATAAACAAAAGGACTTGGTGGGGAAGAAAGAATATAATAATATAAATGAAACCTATCAAGAGCTAATTTTGCCAAAATGGTGATGAACTAGTCCTTGATCTTGAGCTTGCTGAGTACATTAACTGAACCTCTGACTCATGGAGGTATGTCTTCCACACACAGAGTAACTACCCATGACTAGAAAGTCTCCACATGAATGTGATTTTCCCAGCCTAACTTTAGATGTGCTGGTGTTATAGTCCACTAACAGTTTCTACAAGAACTTAAGGTATCGTGCTAAGTTTTTATTCTCCGTTGCTAGTGCATAACTGCTTAGGTGTGTGGCTTCTACAGAATAGCATAATTACTTCTCATCCAGACCCTACATATTAGTTATCCTTCTCATATACTACATATCCCACAGTATTCCATTAAATAATAATAGTGGTTAAAAACTGGGTGTGAAATGGAGTTACTATGTGGCTCTAAGCTAAAGGATACTTCAAAGGGATTGCCTTTGGATTTGAAAAACAGAAGGGGAATCATGTCTTCACAAGAGAACGATAACTTGCAGAATGATTCTTGTGAACAGCATCATAAAAAATGGTTTCAGGTGGAGCTGACGTGGGCAGACATGACTGTGCTGTGAGTCAAATACAAAGCATGTATGAGCCTGTCTGCTGCTTTTGCACGATTGGTATATTTCAAGTGCTTCAGTTCATCCAGTTCATCCTGGAAAAGTATTAATATCACTGTGGTATCTTCCAACAAGTTGCCAGTGAAGAAACTCAGTGAAGTGCAACATGAGTATCGGAAAACTGTGTCTGTGCTACCCTAACTGAATTTTGCAGGAAAGAAGAACATATTTATGTTAGGTTCCCCTCCGCTTTTTACTTAGCTGAGCTAGGTAAAAATAGCAGATACAGCAGGGCAGTCTACGTAAGATTAGTAAGGACACTTCAGTTGTTAGTCTACATTGAAAGCCTGTACTTCTGCCTCTTTTTAGACTGAAGGACCTGGTGTCTATCTAGACTATGTTCCCAAGTCTTGCAAAAAGCTCTTAGACATCTGCCTCCTGGTTAGCTGAATCTGTTCAATTCTTTTTCCCTCTTAATCTCTCTCTGGTTCTAATGAAAGCCAGACTACCATAAATCTATGTATATTTTAACAAGGGCTGTGACAGAGAACTAACCAGTAGGAAGTGGGCATCATGCTACCTGCCTTTTAGTAGGCATTGACCTCAGCTGGCAGAATACGGAGAAGTGGAAACTGGTAGATTTTGAGCAAAGAGCATTATGCTACTGTGAACTAAACACAGGATAAGACAGGGTGGGGGACTCTAACAGTTCTCAGAAAGCTGGCTGCTTTGTGAACTTTGCAAGTTAGCCAGCATGGTGATGAAGCCGTTCTTCCACAGAGCCTGGCCACTGGGAGCTGAAGGACTGTAGGTGCAAGTTTCTCGCGGACATCAGATACTGAATACCTATAGCTGACTGACAACATCGGAGTGGCAGGGTCTGCACGCAATGCTACCCGAGGCCCCTCCAGACACGAGCACAGCCCGCCCTGCCCTTCCCGGGAGCAGCAGACCCCGGCTGCTGGCGGGGCTGTTGGCCAGAGCACAGAGGCTGTTGGCGCCCAGCACAGAACACCAGTCCGGCTGCGCGGGTCCAGGTGTGCGGAACCGGGCTGCCGCTCACGTCACCCGGGGACTGGAAGGACACCGCGGGAATGCCTGCGAGAAACTTTGCGGCACCTCGGCCAATGACGCGAACCGCAGCATCGCTGGAGATGGGGCTGCAGGACGGAGGAAGGACGGGGCCTCGGCACGAGTGTGGGACGACGCTCCACTTGCTCCGACCCGTCCAGCCGCACCCTCCGACCGCCCCCGGGCCAGGTGGCCCCGGGACATCCCGTACCGCCCCGGCCGAGAGGCAGCGCGGGCGGTGCGGCGGGGGCGGACGCCAAGGGCCAGCGGGGCGCGACCGGCGGGGGCGGGTCCT
>VZTI01005936.1:71869-93599 GCA_013397865.1 Struthidea cinerea
TTTTTTAAGTTTTTCTTTAACCCCAGCTCCTGCGCTCTCTGTGCGAGCGTGCCGCGCCGCCGCTCCGGTGTGCGTCCCTCCTGGCGGCGGGCGGGCAGGCGCGAACCCGCGCTTGGGGGCGAGGGACAGGTGTGCGGGCAGCGGTGACCCCCGGCTCTCTGCCGCGGCCGAGGCCTCGCTGTCGGGGTGTCCGAGAGGGCCCCGTGTGCGTGGGGTCTGCCATGGGCAGTTTCTCTGTCTGGGAAATGCAGTCGATCAGAGCTGTTATTGATATAAGATGCGTTTATAATTTCGCCCTTGTTTCATAAATGGCCCTTGAAACAGCCCAGACAGAAATCCCTTAAAACGATCGCTTGAACTTGAAGATTTTCTTTGTTGTCTTGTCAATGTAGGAGAACACAGTAGCAGGGTTCCTTGACAACACCTCTGGGAAGCTGGTGATTGTAAATAATTGTCCTAGATGAGCTTTTGAGAATGGTACTGCCAAACAGAAGCAGTTTTAACTGGAGCGTGCTTTTAAACACAATAGATCGCGGTCCTGGCATGCGTGTGTGGGAATATTGACTTGATTTCTGACTGCACGGTGTAGAGTGAACGATTTTAGTGTTGTGTGCATCCAGCAGCTTCTTCAGCTGGCCAGATTTTGCTGAGGACAATTTATGAATGAGTACCTAATGTGCTGGGTTTTATTCAGTGCCCGGTGCCTGAGATGTGGCAGTGTTCTGTACAACAGGGCAAGTGACTAATGTCTACGTAGGACTTGCTATGCTGTGTAGTTCAGTGGAACTAGCTTGCTCTTGGTTAGAAGACGGGAATATATGTTAGCCTGTATTTCAGAGCATGCTGTGAAAGTTTCTATTTCCTAAGGTTATATGTGGCAGCAATGAAGAGGATGTAAAATGCTTGAGTCTCATTGTGTACTAGAGTGAATCACTGCAAAATCATAGAGTCATCTCTGTGAAGCCGAGATTTTTTTCCAGAGTAGGGAAAAAAAAGTTGCTAACTAGCTCTTGCAGCTCTCAGTAAGCAAATAGTCAGAATTCAGAGTTGTTATAACAGGTATTCAGCGACTTTGTTGTAGCCCAGCTGTTCTGTGTGAACAGTAGGAAAGAATATACTTCATTGAGTTTGGTGTTAAGTGTTAACGCTTTTTAGAGGAAAAGAAGCTGGCATGAAAAAAAATTGAAAGGTTGGCATAAAAGCACATGAAAGAGGCGTTATTTGAGCCATACTTTGCAAAAAGTGTAGTTTTCGCAGTATAAGCCTAAAAGACCTCATGCTCTTCGCTTGTGCTTGATTTGCTTAGTGCTTGATTCTTTGGAGTCTAAACAATCCTGTAGTGGTAATGGAGAAAGTACTTCGATTTTTCTTGGTCAGATTCCAGAGTTCAGGAGGAGAGAGCAGATGATTGTCTTGATCTTGGGGATAGTCACTGCTTTTGTAATAGAAATTGTCTAGACCACTGTAGACTGTCTGCCTACAGGTTCACTGTAGTCTCTTTACTGATAAGCTTCTTGTAATTGTTTTTAAGTGTCCTAGCTTTTTTTGGTGTTTGCAGTGTCTGTGATGCTGAGAAATGGACGTAGCAGAACCCTGCTGTAAGCCTTTTTTTTAAGAGCTACATGCATCTAAATAATACTGTTTACTTAGAATATGGCAGATGGGAGCTCTGCTTCCTGATTTAAGTGTACATGCTTAGTACCATATGAACATAGCTTTTAGCATAGAATTTTGCTTTGCAGGGGCTTGTGAATACTTCTTCACCCCTGAAGCTTTGAAGAGGAATATGTTAGGCTAAATGTTGAAGTTGTTTCTTACTTAACAGGACGTATACCAGCAAGAACCCTCCTTCTAAAGTCCAAGCGTAAGGTACGAGGTAGCTGTAGTCTGTCCCTGAATAAAATTTATGCTTTTCCTTATGCTTCGTGCAGCTCAAGGAAGTGCCAGATACTATGTTTATCTTCTTTTTTTTTTTTTTCCTGATTTGTGTCTCATTGTCCTGCAGCTGTGGCTTTCTGCTGGGAACAGGGAGAAAATGGTATGAAGTGTAAATAAATCTTGGGATTTTTTTAACCCAACTAACGCAAGTGTATTAGTCCATTGGTGTTTTTTATTTAAAGGAAAAGAAACCCCCAAGAGGAACAAGAGCCCTGAGAGGCTGTATAAATGAGATAGTGCTACAGGTATGCCATCTGGAAAAATTAATGGTTGTTAAACTCACGATTTTCCTGAGTGCAGTGTTACTACCCTGGTGTTGAAGTGTGGTCATTCTCTATTAGGAGGCAGTTTCCTGATTGCTGTGTGGTCA
The DNA here is from genome assembly GCA_013397865.1 of Struthidea cinerea. NCBI lineage: Eukaryota > Metazoa > Chordata > Aves > Passeriformes > Corcoracidae > Struthidea > Struthidea cinerea. The sequence continues at coordinate 74,178 of VZTI01005936.1, forward strand.
AAGTGTCCGCCTGTGGTGTGGCCAGTTGTGAACTCAAACATGATATACCATCAACACTTAAACTACTATATGACACTGAATTCACCTCGTAAAATAATTAATACCGGTATTCCTTTGGAATGGATTGGAAATCTAGGACAGATACACTTAATGTTAAGGGCAAAGTAGCATTCCCAGCCACTGGAGAGTCTTCAAGCAAAACTTTTAATTCTTCTCCCCATCCATCCTAGTCCCATCCCCCCCACCTGTCTAAAGATTACTTAAAATAGCGGGCCAGATCTGCTTCCCATTAAGTTCACTCTTTGCTGCCCTGGTTTTTCAAAGTCTTAAAGCCAGCTTAATTGGTTACTTGGGGATTCCCTATCAATTAAAAAAAATTAACCTAGAAACCCAACTGGGGTCCTTGTGCATCTGAGGGTTGTGGCTAGACAGAAAGGTTTATGATCAAGAAGCCTCTAGATGCTAAAAGAATTTCTTGCTTGGCCAAAGGGAGCCAGGCTAAAGATTATACACAGATCTGAAGGTGATTTGGTACCCTTGCTGTGGTTAACTCTAAGGCTTTGTCCTGACCTTGGCTGGGATAGAGTTAACTGGTGCTGTGCTGTGTTCTGGATTTAGTGCGAGAATCCTGTGAATAACAGTGATTTCTAGTTGTTGCTAAGTAGTGCTTACCCTAAACCAAGAACTTTCGCGGTGTCTCATGCGCTGCCAGCAACCTGCGCTGCCAGTTGCACAAGAAGCTGTGAGGGAGCATGGCCAGGACGGGTGTCTCGAGCTGGCCAAAGGCATGTTCCATACCCTTGAACATCATGCCCAATATGTAAACTGGGGGAGTTGGCTGGGAGGGGCCAGCAGTCACTGCTTGGGGACAGTCTGGGTATCAGTCAGCACGCGGTGAGAAATTGTATTGTGCGTTACTTCTTTCTCTTGGGTTTTATTCCTCTTTCCCCCTTTCTATACTATTATTATTTATTTTACTTTATTTCACTATTAAACTGTCTTTATCTCTATCCATGGATTTTACCTTTTCCCCCAATCTTATTCCCATCTCCCTGGCAAGAGGGGAGAGCAAATGAGTGGCTGTGTGATACTTGGTTGCTCACTGGTGTTAAACCATGACAGTCTTTTTCTGATGCCCAATAGGTATGATGAGTTTGGATAATAACAACTGACTAGAACACGTTAGAATAAAATTTTAAAAGCATTCATTGTGTTAGTGACATGGGAGGAATACAGAGATGCTGTTACCCACTGTAAGGAGAAATTTTGTGCAGCCAAAGCTCAGCTGGAATTAAAGATGGCCAGGACTGTCAGAACAATAGAAAAAAAAAGTTTTTTTTTCTTTGATATATCAGTAGCAAAAGGCAGTGCAAAAATATCATTGGCCCATTACAGGATGAGGATGATGACCTCGCAAACAGGGAGACAGACAAGACTGAGATGTTTAATGCTTTCTTTGCCTCTCTTGTCAACACTGAAAATGAGCTAAGCATGTCCCAGCACCCTGAGCTGGAGAACCATGGCTATGAGAATGAAAACGTCCTAGCTGGATCCCTAAAAGTCTGTGGGGCCTGATGGGGTTCAGCCAAGAATACTCAAAAGAGCTGGCTGATGTCATTCATTGCAAGCTCTCTTTCAATGATTTTTAAATGGTCTTAGGAATCTGGAGGGGTTGATTGCAATCTGGCTAACATTTTCCCATGAGAAGTGACTACAAAGGTGATCCTGGAAACTACAGGCCTCTTAGTCTTACTTCAGTGACCGGTAAGTGTGGAGAAGAGTATTCTGGGAATTATTGAAAAACACCCAAAGGACAATGCAGGTATTGGTCAGAGCCAATATGGCTTCATGAGGGGAAAGTCCTACTCAGTACCTTCAGAGGGAAGAGAAGGTCTTTAAATCTGACAAGAAGGTGATAGGCTTCAACTCCAGTGGCAGGCATTGCAGCTGAAACAACCCTTACAGGTATCAGTCACTTGTATAAACAAGAAGAAAAGGACACAGAAGTCAGCTCATAGTAAAGCTGGGTGAAGGAGGGCTATCCCAAGAGCAGAAGGAAAAGACAGAAAAGAGAGAACCATTCAATACCTGTCCCTGAGAGAGCTGTGGGATATATGAAGAGACTTCAGCCATCATCCAGATGAGCACATTGTTATCTGCCTGCTCTGGTGCTGCAGTAACAGGGCTAGTAGCCTGGAATTTTAGGGTAGAGAAGCAGCTGGGATTGCTTTCTGCAGAAGGAGGCATTAGCAAGGTAATTAGGAAAAGGACACAAGTCATCAGGCTCTGGAGATGGCTCCTGTCAAGTGTGAAGGAAGGGTATCCCTTCAAGGGAGATGTTATACGTGACCCAGGCAAGCGGACTGCCATGTCCAGTACCTGAGAGAATTAGCCATGCTAGAGATGATTTATTATGACCAAAACAATGTGCAGTTACCCACAGATCCTGGTGAAATCCAGTGCGCGTGACCCATGGTGGTGGTAATTTGTGTGGAGTGCACCATGCACCATTGTTGTGTGCCAATTTATTGGTGGTAATGAGACAAGGCTGGGTTGCTGGGGAGACAAAGAGGCAGTGATGGTGGGCAGAGTGGCTTGCCAGCTCTGGCAGTACTGAGTCACTATGGACTTCGCTGTGGAAAAACTGTTGAATGTTCCCATTGAAAAATGGAAAAAACTGTTCCAGAAGTTCCAGCAACAAAAAGAAGATAGATCCTACTCTCCATCTACTGTATGGCTCAGTATCTCTGCTATTAACAGTAAGTGTTCTGCTCAAGAGAGAGGATGTAGAGGGTAGACCCAGTGGGTTGCTCTGTGTTTTCATCTGAGGGATCACAGAGCAGACATGAGAAAGTGGGATAGAAAGCCTGTCTTCAACCCTAGAGGCATTGCTACCTGAGCTGTAGGGAAAAACAATCCCAAATGTTTTTTTTACCGGGAAAGTTGCTCTTTCCATCTCCAGTGGGCAGTTCACCAGAGTGGAAGGTCTTATCTTATTCCTATGGGAATTCTATGGGAAGAAATCTAATCCTGTTTTCTTTATATGAAGTAGGCGGACAGTCCGGTGACCAGGAGTGGAGGAGCTCTGCTCCAGCCAGGTGGAGGAGAGGGACAACCATGTTTACTGGACTCTGTAGATCCAACGGCATAGCATGTCAGACCCACAGGTGTATAAGGCTCTAGCAGACACCAGCGCACAGTCAAGCTATAAAGAGTCAGAACCTATCTGTACTTCTGGAGTGACAAGGTCATCTCAATAGCTGCCTGTGTTGGAGGCTGAAGTGAGCCTGACTGGGAATGAGTGGCAAAGCACCTTGCTGTGATGGCCCACACAGAAGCCCTGTGCATCCTTGGCACAGGATGAGTACCTCAGGAGAGTACATTTCAGGGGCCCAAAAGGGTACCAGTGGGCTTTTGGTGTCTGTCCTAGCACCAGCAGAGACACTGTAATTCTCACTCAGAAGCTGATTGGTCGACTCCAGAGCCCAGGAGTGATCAGCAGGACCCGCTTACCCTCTGATAGCTCCATATGGGCAGTTAAGTCTGGGGGAGAGTGGAGACTGGCAGTAGACTCTTGTGGCCAGCTGAAGTCATGCCACCCCTGAGTGCTGCCATACTGGACATGCTGGAACTTCAGTAACAGCTGCAGTCAAAGACAGCCAAGTGGTGCACAACTGATATTGCCAATGCATTTTTCTCAATCCCTTTGGTAGCAGAGTGTAGGCCACACTCTGCTTTCACTTGGAGAGTTGTCAGATGCACGTGGAACTGACTGCCCTGGGGTTGAAACACAGCCCTGCCAGAGGGATGGGGTGGGGGATGTGAAGTGTGGTGGGGTGAGAGAGCATCTGCATGTATTTAGTTGCCTGTTTAGTTGTGGGTACAAGCTGTGACAGGCTTTTATTAAGGACAGCTTGGCCAATTTGGCTGATCTGTGCCTCACCTCTAAACTAAGCTATTAAGGAAAATAGAAGTAGTAAAGGTCTTACGATGCATGTTGTACTCTCTTGAACTGCCCAAGCAGGGATAAGCACTGTATAGGCTGGCTTTACCAGCCTGGACAGTTGATCTTCAGAGCTAATTTCAAATGAAACCAGCATCGTCTTTAATTCAAAACCCGGTTAGTACTTGGTTTAAGTACTCAAGGGTTTAATCCACTGCTGCAGCAGCTGCTGCATTTATAATGAAAGAACTTGCTAGTGGTATGCTTCTTTACATCAGTAGCTTAATATAATAATGCACTTCAGAATAAGTTGTAGAACTATGCAGCACTGGATATTTTCTCTCTCACATTATGTTGAGGATTCAGAAGTTTTCTGTGGTAATTTCAGCCTGGAAGAAGAGTCTCAGTGGTGAGAGACAGTTGTAGCTGCATTTCCACAGAGACTTTGAGAAACTCAAAGCAAGCTACTGTGGTGCCTTTTTCACCTTAAAAACTGAAGAATGTGTTGGAAATACAGAGTTGGGAAGCAGTACTGGGGATGCTTTCTCTCTTGAGGGAGAATTTTTTTTTTTTTTAGCATCCTCATCTGACTTGTATGGTTTTGTTTCTTTGAGAAGCAGACTTTGCTCAACTAAAATTTGTACTCCTCTTGTTTGCTTTTTCCAGAGTGTTGTGCTTTGACACATGGCTCATCTGTTTTTCCTGGTTCTCTGTTGGTCTTTCGTACTGTCAGAGCACATCTGCATCTAACGTGAGGACCATTCTATTTCAGCAGCACAGATGGAAAATTAAACATGACTAGTAATGTCTTTTTTATTAAATAAAATTAGGTTGCTGTCTCTCCTTCCAAGCTTCTGAGGTTCTTAAGTTCAAATAAAACTTTGCTTTACTTACAGGTGTACCTGTTGAAAGATACTGTCTTTCCTCGTGACTATTCTTCAAAGTAAGGATGTGTACTACAATTTTATACTACCTATGTTGTTCTGAGATGGCTTACTTTTATTTTTGTGTTTTTCCATTTCTTATTTGGCTTCCTAGAGTCATGCATTTGAGTTCCTCGGTTGACTATGACCAAATTTGAAAGCTGGGTACATAAAAAAAAACAAGTCTTTATTGATTTTGTGGAGGGAAAAAGGCATATGGAGTGTTCCAATTAAATTTTCTTATTTAATATTCACTATTATTAACCTGTGAGCTGTTTCTTCTCAGAGCAAGACATAAAAGGTGCAGAAGATACGGGAAAAGGTGGGGTCACTGTAGAAAGCACCATATGTCTCGTAGGGAGGCACAGCTGACGTAAACTGGGAAAGCTATGCATCTATGAAGTGAATTTGAAAAGGGAAGTAAATTTGCTTTTACTTCTCTTTTCTGAGGTTTGATTTGGTTTTTGTTTGGTTTTTTTTTTGGAGGATGATGAGGTGGTGATACTTGTATATGAATGGAAAGGTTGGAAAGGACATGAAAGATCATCTAGACCCAAGCCCCCCTCCTAGGGTAGGGACACCTCCCACTAGAGCAGGTTGCTCAAGGCCTTGTCCATCCTAGCCTTGAATACTGCCAGGGTTGAGCCATCCACAGCTCTAGAAAGACAGTTCTGTTTCTTCCACAACCTATACGGAAAGACAGTTCTGTTTCATATATGAGCTTAAAGGGCAATGGATTGCTTCTTGTAGTTCCAGTCGATTTATGTGAGAGTTACGACTTTGTGGAAACATGTTCGGTTCCGCAAATGTTTGTTCTTCCTTTGCTGACATATTGGCGTCAGGATGCTTGGAAAATCCTTTAGATGTGATGAGCTTGTTGAAACTGCCAGAAGTTGATGCCTTGGCTTGGATAAAGGTTCTTGTTGGGCCCCTTTGTGTGTTGAGGTAGAAAAGGAACTTAGTTGCTTCTTGGCAGACCGTGCGTTACTTAGCAGTGTGGACCAGGATGACTCAATGTAGGAGTAGGTGATAGGCATGTCTGATCTTATGCCTCCTGTCTTAAGTAAATCTCCTATAGCTTGCCTAACCATAAGGATTTATTTGAAACTTTCCTTGCTATTGCAGCTAGTATGGCTTTCTTTTCCTGTGTGACACCAGCACAGGAGGTGTAGGTAAGATCACAGTTGCTGGTGTCAGGCTGGCAGGAATACGGCCCAGCACACCCATGTGGTGGGCAGTAGTTTTGACACATGCTGTTTCTTCTGGATTAACAGAAACAGTATTATATTAGAGGGAACAGAAATGATGGATCACTGCACATGTTTTGAAAAGAGAGCAAAACTGTGCAGCTAAAGACTTAAGAAGCAGTCTGAGAGTTGAAAACACACTGCTGTTGATGTGTGTTTTGATTAGAGCCTGGTCATGGCCAAGATCTGTGTGCCACAGTTGGTCAAGTGTCTGCTTAAATAGTCAGAAATGTGGGAATTTGTGTGTGAGAGCTAAAAATTCCTTCTGCTTTTCTAAGCCCTCTCAGGTTCAAAAAAAATGTTTCTGCTAAGTCAACAGTAAGTAAATATCACAGACCTGTGGACTTATGCCCAAATGCCAAGTTATAATGGTAAAGTTTTCTTATCAAGCAAGACTGGCCTGTCATCTTATTCTGGAGTAAGGAAGTAATGCTGTTACCACATACTAAGGCAAGATAATCTAATCTTAGTAGCAGCTGTATTTTTTGTTACGATGCAGTGAGTGTATCATGTTTTTACTCCACTTATGCATTCATTTTGCAGTAGAGTGGTATATAAACTTTTGCAAGCCAGTGTTTGTGTGTGCAGCGCTGCTTTGATTTCTTGTCTTTCCCAGAAGTTAACCTCGCACACACTCTTGTTCTCCAGAAATCCTCTTATTGGAGGGTGTACGAGGACAGTCTGTCATCCAAACAGAGAGCAGGTTTGTGGAAGACCTGTTTCTGAAGATAGTATTTTGTGTGTCCGGCACCTCTTGGCAGCACTGGTTCTTCTAAAAAGTGTAGTGTTGAGTAGGTGAGTATGAATGCTTGTCTGTAACTAGTAGTGGGTGGCCAGAGGAAAGAAGAAATACTCCTATTAACTTTAGTTGAGCAAAGTGTGATTATAGTGATTACAGAGTACATCACACTGGCTTTTATTTTCACCAAGAACGGATGGACTAGGATGAAGATGTTTTATCTGAGTTCTCTCCCTTAGAACTGTTGTTACCAAATCCCGTGAAGCAGCTAGGTAAACTTAATAACCTCATGTCTGTGTCATGTTTTTTAAATTTTTTTGTATTTTTTTTCCTTTTCTACAAACTTACTAAGTTTCCAGGGCTGGAAAATACTTAGTATTTTTTCCTTCTTTTTTTCCCTTTAGTATGTATAGTAATTTATGGTTAAATGGCTACTCCAAGGTCCTGTGGTAAAACCTGAGCTTGCCACTGGAAATATGGTGGAGAAGTAGAACTACCAGTTGTGGATTTGGTAAATCCATCTCTTTTTAGGTGAGTATCATGGTTTAAGCCCACCCAACAGCCCATGCAGTCGCTCGTTCACTCCCCTCCCAGTGGGATTGGGGAGAGAATCAGAAGGGTAAAGGGGTGGGGTACTAGTCGGTTGAGATAAAGGCAGTTTAATAGGGAAAGCAAAATCTGGGCACACAAGCTAGGCAAAACAAGGAATTAATTCACTGCTTCCCATGGGCAGGCAGATGTTCAGCCTTCTCCCAGAGAGCAGGGCTCCATCACAGGTGACAGTGACTTGGGAAGATGAACGTCATCACTCCATACATTCCCCTGCTTTCTTCTTCGTCTCCCCCAATTTACATGTTGAGCATGATGCCATATTGTCTGGACTATCCCTGTGGTTAGTTCAGGTCACCTGTCCTGGCTGTGTCCCCTCCCAGCCTCCCATGCACCCCCAACTTCTTCCCCAGACCACAATACAAAAAGCAGAAAAGGCCTTGGCTGTGTGTAAGCCCTGCTCAGCAATAACAAAAACACCTCTGTATTATCAACCCTGTGTTCAGCACAAATCCAAACCACAGCCCTATACCAGACACTGTGAAGAGAATTTACTCCAGCCGAAACCAGCAGAGTGAGGCATCTTACACAGATCTTCAAGGTTCTTCTAGCTCAACTGGCTAGAAGGAGCTGAAGAAATATGTGAAAACTGAAGTATTCCACATTTTCTGTAAAACTCTCCCACTTTAATTTGGGGAAACAGTAATTTGTTACAAAAACAATTTAAAATATTGACTTTGAGAAAAGTCATACATAATATGGGATGTGAAGCTTGAGTGCTTTTTGACTTTTTTGATAAACTGTAGCATAACTTAATACTTCCTAAGCTACAGCTTTTTTGTCTCTTCCCAGTAAGAAAAGTATTTTGAAAAGTAATGCTGTTAACTGCATTGAGGGAGAACAGTGGTGTTTGAGCCATTTTAATCTAAATGTTGTATTATTGTTAATAGATGATAAAGATGTAATCTTAAAATGTTAATTATTATGGTCCTTGTCAAGGGAAGTGTGAAAAACTTAGGAACTAAACTTTGGAGCCAAAACAATCTACCTAAATTTAAGTGTGTGGTTTGGACCAGAAGAAGAACTTTGAGGTGAGACTTAGTGGTTTAAGCATGGTGATGAAGAATATTTAAATCTGTGCTGTGTCCAGATGGAGAATCTGAGTAGGAAAAACGTGTGCCGCTTTGGGAAATCCAGTTAAACGTATCTGCCTGTATAGTCCTGCTTGACACCACTGAAGTAGCTGGCTCTGTTAAGGTGTGGTCTACTGAGTGTAAGCAAAGTGTCCTTATAACCTTGGGAAGGAGATGGTCAGTAGCAGCTCAGTGTCTGTCTTTTAATGTAATTTGGATTGAAGAGCCATATATGGTTATAGCTCTGGAAAGGATGGGGTAGCTCATGGCCATTCACTTCTAGAAGATGGCATACTTGGTTTGATGCTTTGCTAAAGCGCTGTATCTTCTGCTGAATGTGAACGATGTAATTTCAAGTCATGCCAAGTTGAAGGGATGGCTGAAGTTGTATAGTTAAGCTTCACAGTGAGCATATTTCTCAGCAAGTGACACCAAAGGAGTCTTAAGATCCAAGTAAAAAAAAAAATATGGTAAGCTGTTTAGAAGTCTGTTTTATGAACAGTGGGATTTTTAGCTGCTGAGTTTATTAAGTTATATGTTCGGAGTGGAAGTGCAAACTAAATGCAGGTTTTCCCGGCTTTGCTCTTTTTTGTGAACTGGAAACAGAAGTAAAGGGTCATGCCAGTGTCACAAATCAGGTCCCAGGTAGGAGGGTCTTCCTGGAAATCATGCTCTGTATTTATTCTCTTCTGCAGTTCAGAGTTCCATTGTGGAACTAACTCCTAACTGCTTTCTCAGTTAGTGCTTGTTGTGAGTTGGTACACTGGAGCAGTGAGGAAGTGTGCTTGTAATTTTAAATAGTAATGTGTGTGAGTGAAGAGGAGGATGTTCCCACCTCTAAGGGAAAGTAAGCAAGTAGTTACTGGATAGACTGTACAGCTCTGTGTTCATGGTGCCTTGCATTGGGGGTTTCGTGCTGAATCAGCCAGGATGTTCAGCTTACAGGTGTGTCATGACAGGTAGCTATGCGTGAGCACAACTGAAGGAATTGTAAAAAAAAAGATCATGGGGACAAAGACTAGAGATTGCATAGCAGAAGTGGCTTATGTGCTTTCTCTGAATAGTTTGATTTGCAACATGGGACATAGTTTGTGGTCCTGTGTTAGCTAGTTTCTCGACAAAAAGCAGTTTGTCTTGGCTAATGGCATTTGTACAGTTGCCTTGAATTCCTGTCAGTGTTTCTGTGTGTGTGTCCTTCCAGTGGAGTAGAGAAAGGAAGTCACCTGACATCCGTGAAAGAGCTGACATCCAGTGTGGTTAGTATTTTGGCTTAGTTTCTTTTTATTTTTTAAACCCACATAACATGTTTGATGTTTGTGGAAGTCCTCTGGTGTTCGGAGGACAGGTGGAGTGCAAGAAGGGGAAGCTGAGGTTACATCCTGTGATGGCAACCAATGATACAGAGCTTGCCTTCGCAGTTGTTTCTGAAACATGCTCGTCTTGTCCTTGACTGAAAGTTTTGTGTCTAGTCCGTTTTCTTTGGTTTAGGTCTGGTCTTTGCTGTAGAGGAGATAAAGCGGTTCTATGCTGAGAAGCTAAACGCAATATTAGTTTTGTGGTTTTTATCTTTGTAGATCATACCATAGCACTTGGTCTCTTCAGTTTATGTAGATGAGGTCTGGTAGCTACTGAACTTAGATTTTAATAGTTAAAGAATTTGGCCTAAATGGTAGCTTTCTAACATTAAAAAATACTCACCCTTTGGTAAGTGTTTGCGTGGTCTGAAGAAGTAATTCAAAAATCTGTGTGAAATTTCAAAGACTTTTACAACAGCTTCCTCAAATTGATAAAAACTTTCTAGAATATAATGACTGTGGGCTATAGTGAAAATGGGTAAGGATACCAGCGGCAGAGATCAGCTATGACATAAATAGTTTCCTGGCAGCCTGGAAAAATTGTCTGATACTTCTCCTTCCATAATTTAAAGGACGTTCTCTACGCCTCATGTAACATGTTTGGCTATTTTCTGTTCTGTGTCTCTGGGTGCTGGCGGAAGGAAGAAGCGTGCACAGGGAGGTTCAGTGCTTTGGATTGGACCGTTGTGTGGTGATGTGGGATTTCCTTTGGCACAGCGTGACTGACGAGAGCCAGAGACACTTTCTGTGGTGTGGGCTTGCTGTAGAGGAGCCAGTGCTCTGACTGCCCATGGGTACTGAGGAGGAGGAGGAGGGAGTGTATGCGCATGAACGGTTGCCTGGATGCACTGACGTCCTGTAAACTTAGTGGTAAAGTGACCCTTTGGGTAGAAGGAGTGACAAATCTGGTAACAACTGTGCGCTTATCCTGTCCTTGTTGTTACATGCCAGCTAGAACTTTGAAAGGCTACAGATGCCCCATGAGGTCAGTAAGCTGTATGGGGGGTGTGCGTGCGGGGAGGTGGAACTACAACTGTCAATGTGTGTCAAGTGTTACCACTTCTGGCTGGGAAGCGTGCTGCTTTCAGTGCACCTGTGCAGTCTGTTTGGTGTCTCTCTTCTGCATCATGCAGCTGTCCTGCAATGCCTGAAGAAATACCGCTGGGGGAGTTTTGACTGAAGAAGAAAAGCTGTAGGCTTTCACGGACACTTGACACATTACCAAAATTTAGGGGGGCATTAATAGGCTAACTATTACTTTGTTAATGAAATTTTTGTGTTACTTGTAAGGTTTTTCTGGTTTTTTTTCTTGGTAAGAATTATTGTAACTTCAAATGAGAATGTGTTCTTTTTGTGTTTGCTTGTAAAGAGCCCAGGAAGAACTAACACTTTAGCTTACTGGCTGGTTAAGTCAAAATCTGATTCTGCTTAGTGTAATTTAATGTGACACTTGGTCTGAATGTGACACTGTATTTCTTTGTTAGGTGTTTGTCTGGCTTTTTTTTCTGGTGGAAAGAACGAGCTCTCTAGAACACGTGTATAAATCAGTTAATAATTAGCTAATTTTATACTAGTAATGAAGTTACCACAACCGTGAGACAATGCTTTTCTGTAATGAAAAGAAATAAAGTGGTTTCCAGAAGGGATGGAAGCTGGTCTTGCACAGAGAGAACAAGCTGTGCTCTGGACGAAAGTCGTTGCTTTAATCCTGTATTACAGCCACTTTTAACTCTAGATAATGTTGACTTCTAAAGGTCTCTTACTGCAGTTAGTACTGCTGATGGATCAGAAAATATAGAGACTTTGAAGTTCTGAAGTAAGAACAATTTTATCAGAAATAGAGTTGTTGGAATTACTGTTTCTGCAGCAAGATCTCCTTTTAAAGGAAATGAACCAGTTGAGAAAAATCACTTCTATTGCTTTTCACTATAACATGGAACCTTGTGGTGCTGAATATGCAGCAACCGCTGTCACATTCTTTACAAATGAATAACCAGTTGTATAGTCAAGGGGATATTTAACCTGAGGAAGACAGGGGAAGGTTAAAACCCAAGATGCTCATTTTAATGCCCCTTTCATCTTTTTTTGTTAGCTATAGGCACAGCTGGCCTTTATTAATTACAGGGAAATTGTTTTTAATATGAGGTAAACCTGTTCTGTTCCCCACTTTGGCATCATCTGGGGAAAGTATTAATATCACCAGTTGTATGGTAGTGTGTCTTTAATGAGACTTACTTAGGGTTGTTGATTACATTGTAGTTGATGAGCATTCTGGAACACTGTCAAAATATCCCTCTAAAGAAGCTGTAATTGGCTTTTGTGTGGATAGGTCTATATTAAGTGTATGGTGAACCATAGTTAGGGTTTTTCCAGGTGGCTTTAGATACTTACTGGAAGAAGTAAGTATCAAGCATCTTTATATGAAATTGCTTAGTAAAGTCCAGGACAACACAATGCACTCTTCCTCTTAGCTATCTGTATTTTACTTTACTAGGAAGTAGACTCCATTGTGTCTATTTCTTACGTTGATTTAAAACTGTCTCTTAATTTGTAACTGCAGCTTGACTTTCACTATGTCTTTGTGTTTGATCCATCCTGATATGTGTGAGATATGTGTAACTAAAAACTGTCAGGTTCTGCCTCATCAGTCACATCACAAACACTGAAAGATGGGAATGAAGGTGGGAAGGTTAGATGAGACTGCTAAATAGACCTACCCTTGTGAGACAGAAAGCATGATACTCCAGCTCCAAGAAGAGCTGTGTTTTCTGGTGTTTGTTAAATGCATCTTCCAACTGCGTTTTTCTTTCGTCTTCACCTAACTTTTACTTTATTTGTTAGGTTGTGTTGACTCAAGTGAGGGCAAAAGTATTTTGGCTTCTTATCTACTGATATCCTATCTCTTGAAGTGGTAACATTTTGTTATCAGCGGACTGTCTAGTGATCCATTGACTAAACTGAGCTGAAGTTTCTGTGAATGTTACCCACTCATGGAAAGTTAAACATGATGAGAGATAGCCAGTTCTGAACTCAAATAGATGGTAAGTCACCAGCTGGGAAATATTAACCTTGTCAGATGAAGACGATGGTTTTTGCTTTGAATTGCAGTGTGGCTAGTGACTTTCAAGTTGCTCATGCCTTGACTGCATACAAGCAAGTTAAGAGAGTAAACACTTGTTCTGTTTCTGCTGCTTTACCTTCAGTTAGTGTCTGACAGTACCCTCTGTTCCCGTCTCTGAAATTCTATTGTGTCTACTTCTTTTACTGAATGAAAAATAATACCTGAATAGTCTTATTTGGAAGCTGACAGAAGTTTACTAAAGTTTTATTGTTAAGCTGTATGGCTAAAAGTTGGAAAGTCTTTATCAGATTGGTCTTCCAGCAGTGATACCTCATCCATGTTTTATGTCCAGTGTCCTGGAAAATACAGATGTACCTAGTACTTGCTGGTTATGGTGTTGGAATTATTAGGACTAGAAGGATGTAGCAGAGATCTTGCTAAGTTTATGAACACAGTAAATAGCATCCTAAAATTCTTTTTGATTTCAGTGGGGATTTATGCAATTTCAGTGAAATGACTGAATGATGGTACAAGTTTTTACAAAAACTAATGAGATTGGCACAAAGCTCTTGCACTACTTAGAGGCTTGTCTGCTACAAGAAGAATTAATTTGATTGAATAATCTTTCATATGGCTAGGAAGGACAAACTTAGTGTTTTCCCTTGTTTAGTATCTGTTTTAGAAGAATGCTTATGTATTCTATGTTCTCAGGCTCCTTAGTTGCCTTCACATTTTTCTCAAATCTCTCTTACAATAGGAAAAGGACGATGTATCCAGACAAGGTGTCTGTTTGTACTTGCCTTTCAGTTTAGGATTGCTTGGCAATCAGTCTTGTCTAATGAAGCTGACCAGAATAGAGACATATACAATATTTGTAGAGATTTTCAATGAGGAGTGCACTTTAGTACAAAGGTACTGAATGTTGAACTCTTGGTTGAGTATGTGATTTGTTTGTTCTGTTGCATTTTGGTTTGGTTTTTTTCTGGTACCACTTTCAAACAAATGGAAACTACATGACACTCACTTGGTCTTGGGGATGACCGAGCAGGTTCATGTGAGATGGACAGGAAAGATGATCAGCTAGGAAGATCAAAGCTTTACTGCAGCAGTGAAGTTCTATACTACTACCCTATTCTCCTGCCTCTTAGGAGTGCATTCTGTGCAGAAACAACTGCAGATCGAATGGCAAGAAGGTGCCACTGTGAACAGTAAGGAAAGCTGTGTTGGTGCTCAGCCAACTTTAACTGAAACTGTATTCTGCTTTTATGTGCAGCATGCTGGATATGAATCTGAACATGGATAACTGTTGACAGCAGCCATTTGTATGTCAATTAAAGTAAAGTAGTCACGATGCTTTACTTGGTGTGTAACTGAATCTGCTGATTTCCGCTTTTCAGTCATGAGGGAGAGGTGTCGTTTAAAACAGTAGAAGCTCATCCAGTTGTTCAGAGTAAGTGAGACTGATGTCAGTTCATTAAAGTGTGACTACCTTGTGCCCCATCTTTACAAGTAGATTCAGAAAAACCTTCATCTTGAGGCTGCCTGTGGTATGCAACCAGCCTGACCAACGACGTCTGACTGCAGTTCCTTCGGTTGAGGTTTGTTCTTGGTCCTGCCCTGGTTTATACAGTAGGGCTGTCTAAGAATTGTCTGGCTTGCCTGCAGCTGAAGGCAGAGTAGGAATTGTCCACTTTCTATCACATGTTGATTAGCTGCTCTTAGTTATAACAGTTGTTTCCATTGCAAATTTCTGTTCTCTGTAAAAGATGGAGGGTAGGTTTTTTAATTAAGACTCAGTTTTCTTGTATCTTCTGGAAATTTTTGGATGACCAGCAACATCAAAAGGCCACTGCTTTCCAGACTGTAATGGAGAAACCTTTGTTCTTGTGGTTGCTGACATCTAATTTTAGAGCTAAATGACACTGAAATTTGTTTTAATTTCTAATTGTTCATCAGCCCTTTAGTTAACCTAACTTCTAGCAAAAGTGAGCTTTACCTTACCAATTCCTAGTTTCTTCTTGGTGTGTGGGTGTGTTTCTGGGGTTGTGGTATTTGGTGTCTTGTTTTGTTTTTGTGGTTTGGTTTTTGTTTGTTTGTTTGTTTTTTGTTTTGTTAAAAGCATGACCTCCAACCATGTCTTGAATGTGGAATGTTCTGTTTAGATGAGAGTGAACAAGTAAGTCTGAATTACCAAGCTTGATCTTTGGCTTCCTGAAGTTCTTCATCTGCAGTGGAAAACACGGCTCCTCCAAAACAGCTGCCACTGTCTGTCCACTCAGCTCTCTGGAA
The DNA here is from genome assembly GCA_013397865.1 of Struthidea cinerea. Lineage (NCBI taxonomy): Eukaryota > Metazoa > Chordata > Aves > Passeriformes > Corcoracidae > Struthidea > Struthidea cinerea. The sequence continues at coordinate 89,417 of VZTI01005936.1, forward strand.
AAACACTGGTATTTTAGGCAAATAATCTTGAGAATTTTTAAAAAGCAGATGAGTTATATTTATAGTTCAAACCAGTAAGTCTGAAATAATAAGTAAGTGTAAAAATATGTGCATTTTTTCTTCTAGAGAAATGAATTTCACTTTTTACTTTTGATGTGAGAATTGATTGTGCTGTATTGAATGTACAAGTTCTAGAACAGAACTTGTACATTTCCATTCCATTCTTGCTGCCTCAAGACTATTTCTGTCTCTGGCAAGGGGAAATAATTTTCCTGTTTTATAACAGCTTCATCATCTCCTTCCCCTTTGAACTGAGTGTTATTCATGTGTTTCTGTTCCTAGGCTATTAATTGTTAATACCAGGATCCGGTGTCAAAGTGTCAAATAAAGCATGTGTAGGTGACAGAGATGAAGAGCTGGGGATATCTTTTCCTTCCTCTACTTCCCCAGTTTGTTTCTCTGCCAAGACAACATTGAAATAATGTTTCTCTCCTGTGTTTGGGAGGTTTATTTTGATGGTAAACTTAAAGATGTAGTTTAACTTCCATGTTACTTTTCTGCTGGTTTGTAGAGTAGACTGCTCTTTTCTGTAAGAAATCACTATGAAGTCTAATGAAGCAGCAGCTAAAAAGTTAGGATTTTTTAAGCACTTTATAATGCAGAGTATTGTCAGTTCTACAGAAATATTAGGAATTGAAAAGCATCTTATATTTCTGAGATGAAATCCAAATTATATTTGGCTCATCAAGATATTTATTCTTTACATCAATACTTTTTGAATTAGCTGAAGATATCTGACAAATTAGCTTTTGGGTCCTGCTGTAATGCTGGGTATTTTTCTTTCTTGACATAACGGAAAAATATGCAGTCCTGAGTAGTGTTTTCTCATGCAACTGCCCATTTAAGCAACAGTTGAATTCCGTCCTTATGTGACACTGTCATCTGATTGTTAGTATGCAGGAAAGGTGTCCATAACAGATTATGTTTCATGAGACAAGTTCTCGGAACTACTTTGCTTTTTTTAGTTCTTGCAGGTACTGTCTGCGGTTTGTAGATGTGTGTAGGTGTGTTACCCTACTTCTCCTAACTGCAGATGAATCAAACCCAGTTTTCTTAGCTGAATGTATTTATTTTGGACTGAGCAGTATTACAAGCTAAACTTTCGTAATTTAAGACCAGTGAGTTGCTCTGTTGTTCATCTCCATCATTCTTTTTTGTGAAGTAGCGATTTCTGATACTTTATGTTTCAGATTGTTGTCCACAAAAATCAGATTCGTTAACTGATGTGCAACAAGCTAATGATTACACAAGAGACATATTGATTACTTACTTATTTCAGAGTTGCACAAGCCTGGGTGCTCGGTGTTATCCCTTCTTTTCAGTTGAGAAATTTTAGATCTCTCAGTGAAGCCTGTTCTCTCTTTATGTAGAATCTAGTCACCAACTTCCAGACTGGTAACTGAGCTTCCCATGGGCAGCTGCAGGCAGTGAGTAGGCAGGGAGCATGCCTGAGGCCAGAGACTGGGTTTGCTGTACAATAATTTTCACCTAGCATTGATTTATTTTTTGAGAAGGATGGTGTGGGACTGAATTACAAAACACAAAAGAGTAAAAAAGTAATTAGAAGTACCCATATTTGAATAGAAGTTTTGCTTTTCAAATGCATCTTGAAGTGCATGTGCTTGCTAAATATGTAACTGTTTTCATAGATTCCCATGCTTTGCAATGTCTTAATATATGGGGTTCCCAACGAGGGTGTAACTGTTAAGTCTATGGTTTTTCACATCATCTTAGAACTGTTGTTTATTTAATACTGACAAAATAAAGCTATGACAAGGACAAGTAATGTGGTATAGCAGTAGTATTAAATTCTGGGTAGAATTTTTTCATCATTATTTTCTCATTTGTCTGTTGAATGAATAAGGACCCTTATTCATGTTATGTTTATATTTTTGAGATAATGCTTTCAGTGGGGCTTTTTTTCCTTTGCCCAATCGGTATGGACTCCAAATTGTGGCTGGTGTATCTGGACACTATTGGATTTAGTTTTCTGAAGTTATGTTGTTTTCAGTGGGGGGAACATAGATGTTTCATACCCTACTTGGTAGTTACATATTGTCATAAATCTGGATTTTAAAGGAATTATTTAGATTGATCAAGTTGGCCTGCTTCACTTGGAAAAGAGCAGTGTTTAAACAAGAGAGGGGTGTCTAGCTTGTCAAAACAGTGAATTTAAAAGAACGATTTAGGACTTACAGGATATAGTCTGAAATTTCCTTAGAGTTAATTTATGATGAATGTGGAAGAGAGTAGAGCTCACATTTGATATTAGGATCTCTCTAATAAGCAAGGCAAGAAGTTTTACCAGTGCATTAGAAAAAAGTGTAGATACTGATGGATGTCCTATATTAGTTGAAGTTGTAGCAGCAGGAGTTGAAGAGTCTCCCTTACACACTGCTTTTGTGAGGCTTGAGAGGTGAAGTGTCTGCTGTGAATGGTTTCTGCTCTCATTGCTAAAGGACAGGAACGCTTCAGTTTTTCAGCGTTAGTACACTGTGTCCATTTATGTCTCTGTCTGACTTTGACTTTCTTTGCTTCACAGAAGATTAGTATCTCTAAGTTATGTAAACTTAATTGTTTTTAAGTCTGCTTGCACCTTGGAAAGGATACATCATAAGGATTTAAAGAAAGAATGCAGTTATCAGCCAAAAAAAAAAAAAAAGACTGTACACTTCTTCAAGAAATGTAATTTTGAGACAGCTTTATTTTGTTAAATCTTGTGCTAATGATTTTCTGAAATCTGGAGACGTCTGAGTCAGTTTCTGTCATGCCATCTAGTGGCAGCTTTATGTATATCTATGTGTTTTAAATTCTTGGACTGACATGTACTCTGGAAAATCTGCTGTGTACTCTGCACTAAAAATCTGCGGATTGCAGCACTAACCAGCATTGTACTGAGAGTCATAGTTATTAAACCCTTTCTCTTGGTACTGCCTTACATGTTCATATATTTCTTTTTCTGAGTAGAATGTCTGAAAAAGGGCTTTGTTGTCCTTTTTGTGAATTTAACTACAGTTCGTATTTCCTGAAGATTTCTGCTGTATGCATGTCCCGTGGACAGGATACCATTATAGCAAGGGCATACTGGAGCAGGACCTTTGGGACCTGCTGCAGGGCAGACTTGGATCAGGCGAAGGAAATGAATGAAGGACTGCGTCCACCTCAGTCTCTTCCACCATGTGAATAATGGAAGGGGTGTTCTATGCTAACTGTGCTAAAGTGTGGAGGTCACATTTAGTCTTGAAGGAACTTGTCATGGCTTGTGCCTGACAATGCCCTTCATTGGTGCTTAGTAAAAACACTTCTCTTGCATTAAGTAGTCTCCTTTACTGTAGACTGAAATGAACGAGCACCTCTGGAAACTGTTGTGGCATTGCAGCTGTGTCAACTGGAGCTTGCAGTGTTGGAATGAGCACTTGAAAATTGAAACTTTCTAGGCTTTAACTGAATGCACAAGAATGTGTCTGTCCATGTTTTTGGGCTCCTTCTGTACTCTGAAGAATAGACAAACTCTGTCAATCACTTGATTTTATTTTTTATATTGACATATATTATATGCATACCTGTACACATTTGTATATTAAATATGGCTTTAGGTCTTTAAGATGCTGCGTATTTTACATAACACTTCACTCAATTTTTTTGTTAAACAGGCTTAATTTACAAGTAGATTTTGCCAGACTGCTGGGAAAAAAGTTAGTATGTTCTGAGTACTTCTTAAACCTTTTGTATCTTGGTGGGAATGTGATCAGTCCTAGAACTTGATCAGGGAGGAGCTATTCTAGGTACCTCTATTGCAGTCCTTTTCTTTACACTTTAGGATGATGTCACTCTTTTGTTGTAAGGGGCTTCTCTTGTAGTACCTCCTGATTTTGTCTATACGTAGGGAATCACTGACAGTCTATAGAGTTAGCTGCAAACTTCTGTGAGTCTGTGGAAATGGGACCAAGACACCAATTTGAATATTTTTTAATAGCCATTTTGCATGCAGTGGGAGTAGGAAGACATGGGAAACTTAAGGAAAAACCTATGGATTGAGTTTTTTTTTTTTTTTTTTTTTTTTTTTTTTTTTTTTTTTTTTTTTTTTTTTTTTTTTTTTTTTTTTTTTGTTTTTTTTTTTTTT
>VZTI01005936.1:93613-122596 GCA_013397865.1 Struthidea cinerea
TTTTTTTTTTTTTTTTTTTTTTTTTTTTTTTTTTGTTTTGTTTTTTTTTGGTTTTTTTGGTGTGGTTTTTTTTTTTTTTTTTCATAGAAGCCACCTTCAGTGTTGTTGTTTTTAGCTCCCTTGAGGAGTCTCTTGAAAGGCTGTGACTATTCCCTACGCTTAGTGTTTGAGGAAAAACACTAAGGTTGTACTTCATCCTTTTGAATGTTTGGACAGCCATTTGACCAGTGTGAATGACAGGGATCAAAATTCAGAAGCCACCAGGCAAAGGAGGCATTTACCTAGACAGAGTGCACACTCTCTCTCTGTTTCTTCCTGTATGTAGGTGCTGCTCTTGATGAAGGTTTGAAAGAGCCTGCAAAAGGTTCACATCACAGATATTTTTGCATGTGGACTTCCAGTCATTACTGTTCTTTAGTAAGTACCTGACAGTTAAAAGTCCTTGACTTTGGCTTTTCAGGTTTGCCCTCTTAGGAGAAATAGAATTGTGCTAAAAAAGCTGTAAGTGTTTTGCTTGTTTGTTCTACTGAATTTCTTCTCTTGTCTCCAAAAGTGGCTTAAGGAGGCAACTAGTCTTTAGAGAAGGAGTTTATTAGAAGACTGGTGGCTTCTATCAGTGTCTGGGCTGAGACATGGGTAACAGAGTTTCTGTTCAGGATGTTCGTGTTGGTTTCTATTCAGCTTGTTGAACTCCAGTTGTCCTCAGATCAGGAGGATCATTTAATTGGCTTTTTCAAAGTTCTTTTAAGTTCCTTCTATACTTGGCACTGGTGAGGCCACTCTTGAAATTCTGTGTTCTGGTTTAGGCCCCTAATTCCAAGACAGACAGTGAGGTGCTGCAGCATGTCCAAAGAAGGACAATGGACCTGGTGAAGGGTCTGGAGCACAAAAGTCCTGTGAGGAGAGGCTGAGGGAGCTGGGGGTGTTTAGCCTGGAGAAAAGAAGACTCTGGAGAGATGTTATGACTCTCTGCAGCTAACTGAAAAGAGTTGTATGGAAGTGGGGGTCAGTCTCCTCTAGGTATCTTCCTGGGATATGTTAAAAATCTGTTCCATCATGCTTCCAGTTTTTCTTACAGAAAGAGCAGAAAGCACAGTTACAAGTAGGAAATAGTTTCTGTTTGAAGAGTGACTGACTGAGTAAGGTAGCAGTCTTTGGCTCGGAAGAGGGATGAGTTGGATGATGTAACAAAGGCTTTCAAAATTGTGAGTGGCAAGGAAAGAGCAAGTATGAATTAATTCTTTACTGTTTTTGAATATATATAAAGCTAGGGATTGTTAAACAAAGGTAGTTGGAGCCAAGTTCAAGTAGAAATTCTTAATTTGCACAAAATGGGTGTCAGGCTCACAAAATTCCTTACTAATGTTATAACTCATGAATAAAACGAAGTCTGCATGGGATCGAGGAAATCGGACTGGTGTTTGGAACAGAGATCTACTGAAAATCACCAGGTGGCCAAACTGTATTTAGGCCTGGAATTCTCGGAGTTGCCAAAGGCTGAAAAGTGTGAGGTGGAGAGGGATATGTGAGGGAGGGCCATTTGCCCATTGTCTTTGCTGTACACTTCTACAGCCCATTTTTGGAAACTGGATACAGAAATAAATGATCTTTGAGCTGAGCTGTTCTGTTCATTTTTAAATTTGTGTATTTCTTCCTTTATTTCAATTTGAAATTTGAACCTAGGTTGAAAGAGCTTTGAATCTAGTTGGAAAGAAACAGCTTTTAGATTTCTGGACTAAGCTGTTCACAAAATTTTAATGTGTGAGCTGGCTGTATGCGCACACTATCTCTCATGCATCCCGTACATCTCTTGTATATACTCTGGCCAAGCTACGTATCAGGTATATGCACAGAGCACTTTTTGTTTCATGTGTAGGTATACTGTTCAGCTAGTGCATCCTGAATACATCAGATATGCTGCACAAACTCCTGAGGCATAAGCCTGTATTGCCTTCTGTGACTTACATGGTGAAGTTTAGAGTCTGAAAAGGAAAATATCGTTGGTTTAATTTAGCTGTAGTCTGATGTAATAGGCCCATAGGAGATCTCTCTGTATAATGATTTGCACTGAAAGCTTAATAAATAGTCAGTAGGCTGTGAATATTCTGATAATTACTCTATGTTGCAGAAGGAAGTGCTATCTGGTAATGGTAAATTTCTGCTGTGTTACAAAACACGTGCCTATTAGATTGAAACTTTTTTTTTTTCTTCTGCAGGAAAACTTTGAAGATGCCTATGAAAACATCCCTGTGTAAGTAGAATTTTTAAAAATGTGTATTTGTTAAAACTCCTTATACAGAAATCAAATACTGTATGCACATCATTCCAGGGAAGCATCATTTTATATGCACTGACTACATTCACATTTTTCAGAGCAGGTAAAGTCCTCAAGATCTGAGAAAAGGAAGTTTAATTAGGTTGATATATGTGATGAAGTATTTGTCAACAAATGTGAGAATTGTAAGGATTTAAAAATAGGAAATTTAGTAACTTAGTTACAGACTGACAGCTCTAGACATTTTTGTGTGGTGAAAAAATAGTCGCTTAACATTATTAGGAAAACTCTGGATCACATGTTATGCAAGACCATCTAAGCAAGATTTTCAAATGGAAATGGCTATGTCTTATAATGTACTGCTGCACAGATGTTTTCCCCTAATGAAATAAGATACAGTCACTTCTCTGGTGTGAAATCTCATGCTGAAGCCACACCTTTCTTAAAGTGTGATGAAAACACATTATGCTGTTCATAAATGTTTTAGTTTTTCTGTAGGATTTTATTGCATTTTTGTGCCATGGAGCACGTGAGAAGGGGACTTCTGCTGATATTGTTGGATTGCAAATACACTTCTAGACCCAGCAGTAGCTTTGGACTGAACTTCATGGCCAAAACATCCATGGTCTTGGCAACTTGTATTTTACAGATTTGCCAGACCCTCTATTTGTATCTTACCTGGAGTAGTAAGGTCTGATCTGTGTAGAACTGAGAAAAACTGAACCTTTCTTTCTGAGTGTCAGGAAATAACAAGAACCTGATATGTTCAGGTTGAGAATTCTTCATGTTTAATGATTGCTTTTTCTTCCTTTGACTGCCTAGAAGTTTGTGTATGATCAGGTAGCTTCTCTCTTTGGCCCCTGTTTCCCCAGGGACAGGGAAGAGAGTGACTTTGAAATACTGTACGAGAATGTTTATCCAACGCTCATTCCTTCTGTGAGAAAATGGTTTTGTTGTTTGTTATTGATGTCTGAGCTGGGCATGGTTGTTTATTTCTGGCATGCAGAGCTTTGATTTGTTTGTCCTGAGTGTCTCTTCTGTGTTCATAGCTGTCTTATGGAGACAGTTTTTGTAATAGAGGCTGGGATGTCAGTTTATTCTGGCTGGTATGTTCTTTTGTAACTGGGCAGGATTCTTCACTGGATTAAACTCTCCTTTCTCAAATTCTTCAGAAGATACAGCTATTTTTAAAAAATGTCCCGAAGGAGCTGAAAAGGATCTTGGAATGTTTTGTGGAAGTCTTCAGTCTTAACTTTCTTGAAATGCTTTGATTGTAGTTTTCAAATGATGCTAGTTGTTTGCCTGAGGTAAAGCCTTTCGTAAATCTAATGCCATACTGGTTGCTCCTGACCTTTCTCTATCTAGAATTAATGGTAGTTTTTTCATTACTATATTGCAACAATGAGTGGCCAGAGGTTTAAGTTTCTGGGAAGCTATATCTATTTTTTTGATTTTGCTGTTGATAACATTCACTTTCAACATTTTTGTGTCAGTGTTTCGTTCTCCCTTATTTTGGGTGGGAAGGTGGCATTGTTAGAGCTCTGTGATGATACTCTTGGCGTTGGTTTGAGTGCTTTATTTCAGTTAGTTATATCCAGTTGAATTTATCTAAAATGGATGTGTTTTTTATAGGGAATTGTGTCAACAAAGAATCATGTTTGCTTCTGAGATCAGTTTTGGTTCAGATTCTGTCAGATCATCATGTTGGTTTAGAGAACTGGGAAAGACTCTGTAACAAGCAGATCTTCATAGTATTTCATACATCACTCTGCAATTCTTAGTGTGAAATACGTATAGAGTAACACTGCTCTGTATTTTGCACCAGTAGATGCCAGCAAGTGGTTTTGCTAATCCAACTTGACTTTAACTGGCTTTATTCTTTAAGTGTTTTGCTTACCTATACATAGCAGATTGTGCAGGTTAGATGTTGAAAGGGCAGTGAGTTATCTTAATATGGTAAAAACCTTCCCTAAATCTCATGTGCTGGCCGTCATATCTCAGGACAGGCGCAGGAGGAAATCAGTCTTTGCTCCAGAGGTTTAAGTGTATTAGATTCTCTGTCTAGACTCTTCTGTCATCTTCTGCTCATGGTAGCTACTATCAATGTAAATAGCAATCCAAAACACATAATGATCACAAAATACTTGCTTTGTAGAAACATGAAGGAACCTTTAAATAGAGTTGTTTACTGTAAATTTTGGTCACTGATGCTAAAGCTGAAGAAGGGCTGTTACAGTAGGTCACTCTGCCATTTTCCTTAAAGCAAGCACTAGCATTTAATATCTTCTCTGCCAACAAAAGTAACTGAGTTTTCAAAGTACTGGTTTGATAGTAACACTTGATATAGCATCTTCAACCTTCCAAAGAGAATAGGTAGGATAAATGTCAAAGTAAATTTCTGTTCGTGTTAACTCAGAACTAGTTTGATTGGCATATTCTGTTGTAAAAGGAACTGAGTAGCGGGAGACAAATTGTGATTTCTGTTGTGGAAATCGAAGCCTCTGCCAAGAAGTTTTGTGGTGGTTGGCTTCTTTTTACCGTTTTTCCACTCGAGTGTCTGCTTCCAAGTTTTGGGCTGGGCGGATGTGTTTCACAAAGTTACCTAATGCCTGCCAAGCATCTGCAGGTTCAAAAACATACATGGGTGGAACAGATTTGTGTGTGGTTTATTCTTTTATTTAATTATTGCTAAAGATGCCTCATCAAGACCTAAACCTTACTGTGGAAAAACTGCAACTTTAATTTTAGTCTTACTGAACAAGATAATTCTGTACTTCTATGAATTTCTTACAATATATTTCTGTAACGTGATTTTTTTACTGAAATTATTCTGAAAATCTGTTTGTAGAATGCAGATATGAATGTTTTCTGTTGCCAGAGTGTAATTTTCTAAGTTGTCTAGTCTTTGGCTTTACAACTAGATTGAAAGTGGTTTGAGTTCTCAAAAGTGTTTAACCATCACTGTATTATGCTTAGCATGTACTGATCTTGCCACTGCTATTTTGATTTCTGTATGTATTTTATCCTCTGAAGTTCTCAATTGTTTAGAACATGTATGAGATATTAATTCTGTTGGCATTTCTGCCCATCTCATTTTACTTACTGTTCCTTAAAATGTCATCTGTACGTGAAAGGAATAAGTAACCATCAAGTTATGTTTGTCCATGCAATCTTCCTGAGATTGCCATGCAGTCTTTCTCTGTGAGGTAAAGGCAGAGGTAGTGCCTTTATTTACTGCCCCAATATCAGAGGCTTATACAAACGAGTAGCAGCATTTAGAGCAACTGTATTATGGTAGCTGTGTGGGTATGTTTGTAGACGATGCTTTGTAGTTGTCTTTGGGAAGAAACAAAGTAGTCTGCCTGACTGCTGCAAGCAGTTCATATGCAGAGGAAGTCTTCATGTTGTGCTATTTATATAGAAATTTCAGACACCAGACCCTGAGTTATGGCATCAGTGGAAAGAGAGTGAGATCTCATTTAAACAAGTTTAAAACGCGAAGTATTGAAAAAGTGCGAGCTTGCATTCTGTAAGCGAAGCAGATAGATAATTTTTGATCAAGAATAGAACTCCTTGGATTTTTTGTCTTTATCAATTTCAGCAAAAAGAGGCATACTTCATTGATTCTTTTTTGCGTTTTCTTTGCCTACCCAAAGCTTTATACTGTTAATCCTTGATCCTACCAAAGCAGCTCTGTGTGGTATTACTGGGGTGATAGATTAAGGGCCAGAAGTGTTTAAGGAAGTTAGATCAGGTTATCCTTGTAATCTCGGAAGTGTAGTTAAGATTTCAGTTATACCTGCACATGTGAGTGTTTTGTCAGTCAATGAAATTGAACAGTTCAGGAAATGGCTCTAAATTCAAATTTTAATTCAGGGAGCCAACAACTTTTAGGAACAGTTCCTGTCTTTATAAATTTAAATTCACATTCTGACATTGTCTTGGGATGGTGAGAAGCAGCAGTGACAATTTAAATGATCAAAATTTTATTTTCTTAAGTTTGACCCACAAGGTCAGTGGAAAAAATTTCCAGTAAAGGCATCTAGCAAATAATATTTTCATAGGTGCATAAATATAAAAATACGACACAGTAGCTGCTTTATATTGTCAGTTTCAAGATTTGGAACAGCAGTAGTGATACAGCAGGCTTATCTCTCTAATCTTCCCCTACTCCAAACACTTCTAAGGTTATAAATTTTTAAACCTTGAGTGGTTTTGGTTGGGCAGTAATTATGTCATTCCTAACTCATGTTTATTGCAACTACACCTTTTGCCTGTGCGGTAAGATTTCTGTGTTTGTATGTGAGTAGAAGACTTCAGGCCACATTGTGCTATTGTTTTTATTGGTATCTTCAGTTCACTTTGAAATGTGCAATTCCACTTGTGTTCATAGCTCCGTAGAAAGCGAGGAGAGGAGGTAGACAAAAACCCAGAGCCAAACAAGTAATTTTAGGTACATTGTACACAGAACTGCCCAAAACTCTGCATGTTTTCCACACCCTGTCATTCTCTTGCAAGCCTTTGCTGAAAGGTTGGTGCACAGAAAGATACTACAGCCTGTTTTTTTGTTAACCCATGTTCACCAAAAGAAATCTGTCTTAATTGAGCCTAAATACTTGTTTGCTGCTCTGTGGCTTGTTCTTTCATTACAAATTAATTAATAACATGGCGTTAAACTCACATAATATTTTTGGGGTGGGGCTTTCTGGAGACTTCTGGAATTTATTAATTATCATATTGGAATCTTGATATTATGCTGGAATGCATGATCACATCTGTTTTTTCTTTGTTTAAACATCTTTCAGGAAAGTAATGTTTGTTCTGTGCTTTATTAAAGATTTCGTAACACTATTTGTAGTCCTGCAGCTCAAGAATTGTCTTCTCTGAGTAACTTCTGAGACTTGGAAAGTGATGTAGACTTTTGGATTGGTGGTACAACCATTAAGACATAAATGCTTTAGGTAAGAAAATAGAAAGATGAGTTGCAACTAATCGATGAAGAAAAAGAATAAATTGCTGGTTATGACTTGGTCAGATGTTGAGAAGTAGGATTGTTTTTAAGGAAAACGGATTGAAACCCAGATTTGCCTGTTCCTTTATTTTAAGCCATTAAAAAAAAAAATCCTGATTTGTAATAGTGTTGTTTTGGTTGTTTGATTTGGTTGTGTCATGTCCATCCCTTCCCTTCCCCATCCCTGATGATTAAAAGCTGTCACAGAGCATTTTGGGAATCAATCTGGGTGGAAGGTGTAGTGAATGTGTATTAGTTCATTTTCCTATAAGACAATCCAGGCAAAAACTTTTGAGCATGGGTTGATATTTGCAGACAAAAAGCTTGCTTTTGTCAGCTTTGTGGAAACGTACTTCTGACTCACTCAGCTTTTTCTGGAAAACAGTCCATCAAGTGTGGACTGTCTGGAACTGATGCTATGTTAAAAACAGAACACTCTGTGTCTTGTGGGGAAATTGAGTTGACTTCTATGTGACTGGGCAACCTTGACTGAAACTTGTCTACTCCTCGTGTATAGGCAAGGTCTCAGAAATCCCGGCGCTTTTGACTTTCCCTGCCCCTAATATTGTTAGTATGTTAACTGACAATACGCATAAGCACTGCTTCAAATGACATGGTGGAGAACTTGGATATGTATCTCTGAAATCCTCGGTCTTTAACACTGTTGGGTCAAGTTTTATGGAAAAGTTAGAATATCCTGAGTTTAAAGGTGCTGTTGTCCATAAATTACAGCTGTCAGTCTCATCTCTTTGAAAGGTTTACAAAACCTTTTTTTTATCTGATCATAGCCCTTGGTTTCCACAGGTGTTTTAGGAAATACTGTGCAAGTATTTCCCAGTATGTTACAAGTAAGAACATTTTAACAAAAGTAAGTTGTTTAAATAAATTGGTTTGAAGTATTACTGCTGATACTTCTTAGCATGCGCCTGAAATAAGTAAACAGAAAGCTGTAGTTTCCTGCATTTTGCTTTAAAAGATTTGTTTGAGACAATTTTGGGAGTAAATCTCAGTTCATAACAGTAAACATAGCTAGAAATAGGTACTATCAGTTCAGTTGGTACAGCTTTAAAAAGTACTTTTTGAAGGTAATAGTGGAGGCCAGAGTTTAATTTTCTTCTGCTTAGCTCCCCTGTACTGAGCTTTCATCATATCTCATCTAGAGAGATTAGACCAAGGGGATGAAACTATCTGTGTTGTAGCTGTTTGGCTTTTGACTCCTGCTTTCTTCTGTTGCAGCTGATACTCAGGAAGAGAATTGTTTATGAACAGCTCTCTGTGCTAGTGATTCGTTTTGGCTGTGGAATTCTAGCTAAAAATTTGGATTTCTGGGGAAAAAATTATCAAAGGGTTAATTAAAAAAAAAGTGATAATATGTTTGAGTACTGTCAAATAAAGAAAATCAAACATGAGCTAGTTACTTTTCTTCAGTGCTCCTTGCTATCAACTCTCCTGTATTTGATCTAGTTTTTCTGCAGTTGCATTATACTGCATATACTTTACTGCAGTTTCATTAGCATACTTTTCCTTTTCTGTCTGACTTTAGTGGTGGCTTCTTTTCAGGAAATACTAAGGTGACTCCCTTTTTGTCTTTAAATATAAATTACTTTGCGTTCCTCATGTTTCCATTTTCCCCTTGCAGTTAGGAGTGATGGATTAGAATTAGGCTGCAGCACAGATTGGGAGAATCTCCCAGCATCCTCTTCCTGCAGAGGCATCAGCTTCCAGCATTGACTGTAGCTGCTGCCACTCTCACTGACATTTCTTTTGAATTCGGCTATGGAGAGTGCCTGTGTTGCCAGCTGCTGGCATGGAAACTTCTAGTCTATTTGCTTGATAACTCATTAATGAAAACTCATGGATACTGAGAAATAAAGCAGAATCGGTTTTCTCTTTATGTTTTTCTTCGTCTTTCTGCCCTTTTTTTTTTTTGTTTGTGTGTGCGCACAGTAGAAAAAGATAGAGTGAAAGAAGCAGCACTTATTTTTACACAAGGACTATATTTACATTCCTGAAGTTGGCTGAATTAATCCTGTAAGTATATTTTTCTCTGCTTAATAGTCCTTGAAATCATAAGTGTGGTAGTAAGATTAATGTGATTTTGTCTGTGAAAATTTGCTTTGGCAGGTATGTCAAGCTACAACATTGTTTTTTTATATAGATTTCCTTGAAGACAAAGGAAAAACAATATATTCACAATGGGATTATGAAATAATTGTTTCTCCTCTGCACTTTGCAGTGGTGAACAATGCTTTTAGAGAGCAGAAGCTTCACGACTGATGTCAGTGCTTAATCAGCTCAGATACTGTAGGTTGTAGAACACTGCAAGGTGTGTATTTTGGGATGCCATTCTTTAAAATGTGGTAATTTAAGGACAGTATCAGACTTACAGTTACTTTTTCCATTTATAGACTATGTCTTCTGCTCCTGGTAGCTGTGCTGATTTAACCATTTGAGGTTATATAATTTTTTACTTAAACATAAATAATTTATCTCGTGGGATGCAGTGCTGTGCTTTCAAAGTATTAAATGTTAAGTATAATGCAGTATGCTTTTAGAGACTTTAGTTATTTCAGAATACCTCCAGCATGGGCTCTAAGTTCACTATGTAATAAATTCAAGTAAATTGGTTTGAAGTTTAGGAAGAGTGTCTTGCTAGGATCATTGTCCTAATTGTCTCTCTGGATCTGGGCCAATATTTGTGTGACGCAGTGTTAGTTCCATAAACATCTGGCCTGATCTGGTGTCCTACTTGCAGCATGATTTATTTTTTCTTTTTTTTCCATAGTAAGATAAGTGAAATTTTTATTCATTTCATGTAGAACTGCCAGTAAGCTGTCATTATTATTTATATATGCTAGCTCTTCAAGGAGTTTCTTTCTCAACCTATTTTCTTGTCAGCATGCCTTGTTTAGACCTACTTTCTGGCAGAACTGTTGAACAGATCAAAATTGTATTTTTTTTATGGTGAACATCTATTTGTCTGTGTTTACATCGTGTATATTGAGCTTTGGCAGTATTGCTCTCTATCATTTTTGATACATTTTTATACATCGTATTGCATGCATTGACCTCAGCTGGATTATTTAATACAAACTGTTAGTCTGATAAGGAGTGTTCAAACATAGTAAATTCTCAGTTTACCTGCAAAGATCTCATGTTAAAACTTATGTCTAAAAATACTGTCTAACCACCGAGTTCTATTAAATAAATCTGATGATCTTTTATAGTGCTGTGTATTCCCATTAGTGTTGAACAGGATAGTGTAAATTAGTTTTTTCTTCTACCTGCAGACCAGTAGTGACACTTACTTGATTTTTCTGCCTCCTCAGTCAGACTGTGGTCAGTTCTAAATGCCGGTGACCTGATTGTTTTGCTGGCAGTTTTTAGGCTTACATATATTTTGCTGTGTCAAATTCATGCCGGAGTGGCTTGATATGCTTAAATAGGATTATTTTGTAATCATTTTAGTGATCAGATGAACTGTGTATGTCTATGCAGGTGGGTAAATAGTGACCTAAGTAGTTGGCATGGCTTGCTTTCACAATATGGCTGAGTCCTTATGGGAAATTTGGGTCTCCCTTTCTGTCCATGTGCAGTGCAATTTGCTGTTGAACTTAAGAACTTGGTGTCAGATAAAGCTGCTGATGTTTCTCAGATGATAAAAATACCTGACTTGAAATAAATTGATTATTAGCTTACTGAAACTGAATAATGATCAGTCCAAAACTGAAACATTTGGCAATGCTCTTGGGTTTGTTTCTTTTTTTTTAAATACAAGTAAGATGGTAAAGTGGCTAGAAATGTAGCCTGTGTTGTTTTCAGAGGAGTAGACTCTGTTGGCAATGGTCGGTTGATGGTGAGCCAGCAAGATGAGCTTCATCTTGACACTGTTTCCTGTGGCACCTGAGATTCAAGCAGATGGTCGGTTTTGCCTAGATTTTCTTCCCTTGTGCTTTATCTGTTGGTTTGTTGCATCTGTAGAGTAGTAGTATGTGAGCATACTCCAAGTCAGTATTTTCTTTCAGTGTTAGGTGCTGCATTGATAATAGATATGTAGATAAGCAAAATCCATGTTTTAAATAGGACAGACCACTAGGAAAGTTCCCTCCTCTCATTCCCTTATTTCCCTCACTCACTGAAATATTTGGAAGCTACACCTCTTGATCACTTTCTTGTAGTCAAATGTTAGATTCCGGTGAGGCAGCACTGGGGGTGCTGGGCTTCTGACTAGAAGGCAATCCAGTGTATGCCCTCATAAATTGGAGATTGCAAACAAAACTTACATAAAAAATGTAAAGTAAGTAAACATTATTGGTCTCCTGACACATGGTGATCTGGCATTTAAATTTCAAGATCAGATGAGACTTCTAAGCAGGAATTTTTGTTTGTATGTAAAATTTTTGTTTGTTTGATGGTCTTTTAATGCATTTAATTCGTGAGACGGCATTACAAATATTTCTGCTGCTGTGAGTAGTAATCATTCCTAAAATAGAACATCATCTGTAGGTAAATCTGTTTAGTTTAGAAGAGCTAAAACTGGAACTTCCAGCTCTAAAAAGAAAGAGAGGGCAAACACTTTTCCTAAAATACTAGCAGTTTTCCCCTGCCCCCAGCTTCTGGTCTGTAAGACAGAGCTTTATCTGCTATCCTTGTCCTTGCCTTGTTGTTACATTACATGTAACATTATACCTGTTAGTGTATAACAGTGGATCAATTAAAATCCTCTCTTAGTGAAATTCCAGTAGTCTATGAAAAGCTAACAGTCTGACCTTTTTTTGACAATGCTAAGGTATAGATAAAAAATGTAAAACCATTCTCAGTTCATTTTTATGCATGTTATTTTAATGATGGTTGGTTTTCAATAGGAGCAACTACCTCTTTTTTTCTCCCTCAGTTACCTCTTCCCTTCTCACTGCCTCTGTTCTTCTGAGAGCTCCACTCCTTTTCTGCAGCTGTTCCTTTTAAAAAATTGTTTTCAGTGCTTTCTCTTTATATATACAAATGTTTAATATCTGCTAGCTACTGTTTCTTTTTGCTCTTCATCATTTTTTCTGCCACCGCTGTAAGGAGAGGGAGGAGAAATAATTTAATTTAAAAAATCCCAAGCAACAAACCAAACCCAACAATAAACAAAACCCCAAAACAATGAAACAACAACCCCAGTGCTATTAAAGGAAAGGAAAGTGTCCTAGTGGTGAGTTGGGTTGATCATTCAAAGGATCATATAGGCAGATCCCTTGGTATTGTGGCAATGACCCAGAAATTCACTGATAAAGATTTACGAATAGCCGCATAAATGCTGCTATCTCATAGTCAGGTAGCGTTGAGGAGGAAGGTGCAACCACACGGATCTGCATTGCTTTCTACCATGATGTTTGCATCGTGTGCTGTTGTTACCAGCTCTGTGGGTGGGTAGGTGTCTCCGAAAATTCAAATGAAAGCTGGTACTCAGGAAGGGCTTGAGTGGAAACACTGCTCTTTGTCTCCCTGCTATAGAATAAGATTTTAAATACAGTGTGAGGAAGTCCAAAGGGAAGAATAAGTGAAAAGAAGTGTGTTACCCTGATGGTTTTGCCTGAACACTGGACTACGTAACCTAATGTAATTTAAACTAAATAACCATTTAGGGGGTGTTCATCAGTTGTGCATTTTCTGGTGGTTTTTTTTATTATTTTTGTTTGTTTCTTTCTTTTAAAAAGTTGCCTGATGTTGAATGCATTTTAATATAGTGAGCTTTTGAAGTAATTTCTGCCTGCTTGCAAATTTGGCTGGCACAACACTCCATAGTTTTGCTGCCAGCTGGGTTTTTTTAAATGAATGTTTAGCATACAGACTATCTCGTCCATTGGTGAAGATCTGAAACAGTAAAGACAGTGATCCTTCACAGGAATAAAGTCTGCCTTGCATTGGCAAGAAATTTTTTTTCAGTGCTTACCATAAATATTTTATTTACCTAAAATTTGTGCTTCTCATATAAAGGGATGTGTGCATAATGAATGCAGAATTTGCTGTGGAGGTATGACTAGTGGATTTAATACATGAGTAAAATAAATTACTGAAATAAATGATAGCCAAATTCGATATTAAAATTTTATATCACAGAATTTATTAAAAGTCCGAAATATCAGAAACGCGATGCCACGATCGAAAAATACACAGTACCAAGCCCGGGGTTGGAACTGGGTGAACGTAGGTCTGGCCTCTATCGCACCAAACCTCCCTTGTTCACAACTGCTGCTTTTTACAGCGGGCTTATATACTATGTTCCGCGCAGAGTTCGGAGTTTTGGGGAGTTAACTCCTATTAACATATTCATAAAGTGATTCTATTCTAGGAACTAAGGTGGACAAAAGCTCATCCTGTCCTTGATTAGTCTTTCATCACCGGGGAGTGTTATCAGATGTCTCTCGATGTTCCATATCTCGGTTCCGATCCTCTCGTTATCACCTGGCCAGGGGGGAGTTCTCGCACATCTGGATTTTGATTGCCCGTTAGCACTTGGCCTGGGAGGAGTTCTCGCCTATATGGATGCTGAGGACTCCTCTTTAGAGATGGATATGTCCAGGTGGCGTTGTATGATATCTCAGCGTAATGCAGATCCTTTCCCGGCAGAAGGGATTCTCTTATTTTTAGACAGAAGCTGTCCCTTTTCGGATGTAAATGTCGTCCTGGCGAGCGTGGCATTGTGTTCAGCCTGGACTCGTACTCCATTCGAATGCAAAGAGCTGAACGGGCAGAGACTACACCCTGTCCAGGGCGAGTCTGCAGTTTTAAGATGTAAATGTCCCTTTGGCGAGAAATACATGATTCCCGGAATCGCATTCAGCTGAGCCCAAGAACACCCCCCCCACCAGGATTTAAGACACAATAATATTTCATATCTGAGCGTGAATTAACCGGATATATATAACAATTACCATTTACTGTACTGACCAGATGGCTGAAGTTTTCAGACTTTCTGTATTAATGGTAATAGCCTAGGATAGGAAATGATTTATATAAATTGCAAATAATTTCAAATGTCTAGCTGTATGGCTTAAGGCATTTTTCTTATGGCATTTTGCCATTTTTCTGTTGTGTAGTTATAAGTGGTGTTGAAGACTGGGTTTTAGGTGAAATGGTAAAAGAGTTTGCAACGATTTTTCTGTTTGTATTAGAAAAAATATTGATCACGTGATCTTATATCTTTCCAATATTACTTTAAACTAACAAAAAAGGTTTAAAAATCCTTTTTGGTTCATAAACTGGATGTGATTGGCCATTTAAAAGTACTGTGATCCCTTCAATGGCAAAGATTTAACATGCTTTAATAAGTTAGCAGCAAGAAATGTCCAACTGTGAGACAGGTTACTCAATTTGATTCCGCATGTCTGAATTACTCTCTGGGAGAGAGGTATGCATAGCATGCCCATAGGCAAAAGAATAAAATATCAGCTTCATGAGGCTTGCCTGATGGCCCTGCAGAGGCTGAATTCTGTACCTGTCCAGCAAGATACTGAAAGATATGTGCCAGCACTAGCATACTGTGGGATTGAGGTGTGTGTGCAGTTTCTTGTGTTATGTCAGTAGTCCCTCAGAATAATACACATTCATGAGAATTCCTTAGTTTCAGACTTGGTACAGAAACTGTTCCTGAAGATCGTGCATTTCTGCTTGTATTTGTTTAAAACCAAATCATATAGAAGTCTCTCACTTGTGAGATTTAAGACTAGTCCCTTGTATAAGAAAATCCAGCA
This sequence comes from Struthidea cinerea, assembly GCA_013397865.1. NCBI lineage: Eukaryota > Metazoa > Chordata > Aves > Passeriformes > Corcoracidae > Struthidea > Struthidea cinerea. Next base: position 108,636 of record VZTI01005936.1, read on the forward strand.
CAACTAAAAAGCTATTTCCTTTTGCATTTTTGAACATTTCCTGTATGTCTGAGTGGATTGTATTACCTTCAGCCATCCTTCACTAAATGATCTAGAACAAAAAATGTAGACCTAACAGAATATCTCAGTAGGATTTTGCAACAAGTTATTTTGCTTCATGTCGTGATGCTCTTAGTGCGCTTTTGGCGTGAGAACTAGTGCAACCCACTGCTCTCTGGTAGGTAAGTAGTACTCCTACAAGCATCTCACCTTCTGTTTGGTGACTTGTGTTGCAACTTTATGTCTGTGCAAATAACTGATAAAAGTTGTAGCAGATAATATTGTTCCTTGAGAAAGGATCCAACTAAATTTTGGCACAGCACTAGGCAGAAAACTGAAGTAGTACTGTTGGCTTGTATATGAGTGGTGGATGAGAGGGATAAGATGCAAAAGCCATTTTTCTTTTCAAATTACAGACTTAGTGGTAAGGAGTCCAATGCTTTCAAAATATGAAGAAATAATTGAAAGAAAAAATTGAATAAATATTACCAGATAGCAGAAGTAATATCTGGGTTTTCTGTATGGTTGCTCAGATGTAATGAATACACATTGATGTATGCCAGTCTTAATGTGAAAGTAGTTCCTGTTGGACATTTCAGAACTTTGCAATTGCTAGCTGTGCATATAAAAACATCAAATGCAGCCTTATAATAGGTATTTCAAGGACAAAACATTAAAAAAAGTTCATGAGGAGATAAGCAACCATGCAAGCTTTTCAGACATAGGAGACTGCCCTCTATTTGGAGGAACATTAAATAGGTCCTAAGTACCATAGTGCACTGGTGTTTCCTTAAACAAACATGGTAGAGATGTTTCTTGTTACCCACAGACAAGAGACACAGTTTGCATTTTCTGCTTAAAGCTTATTGAAAGAATGACACCTTATAGAGACAAGGTGTTGAATCACAAGAGGAATGGACACATGTTGGTGAAAGATTAAATAGTTGAAGAAAATAAGAGATGTGGGGTTTGTACTGCTATTTTACAGAGCTAGGCAGAGAAAAAGTGTCTCTGCCGTGGTAAAGGATGACTCTTTCCACTTCACTGAGACAGAAGTAGCAGTAGACTATGACAGGACTTCCAGTGTTTGAATGTTTGATGACTGACAGAAAACAGCAACAAAGAACCTGTTCCTTAACAATTTCCTTTTTCTTAAAACATGAATTTTAAATATTGCAGAATTACAGATGGTAATATCCTTGTCCTAGTGGCATACTTCTAATCTGAAGCGTAGTTTGAAATTAAAACACACAGCAGAAAGAAGGATGCCAGGAACAGACTTTTGCTACAGTAAGACAAGGTGTCTGGGTCATTTGAGTCTAAAAAAAGAGTAGTAATGTGATGGTGACAGTTTTTCGAATGTTTTGGATCTTTGATATATAGTAAAACCAGGCAAGAGGACATCAAGTGCATTTTGTCAATGTAAAGCTATGCAAGACATGAACAGGAAGTGATGATTTAATGATATCTTTGTGACCTGTAAACTGTGACCTTTGATAGTGTAGTTTTAGTACAGCTTTTGATGTTGGCTGGGAGAAAGTCTTCCAGGGAGACAGTGGGTTCCAGCCCTCAAAGGGCTGGGTTTGAGTTTTATTCTAAGCAGGCATGGCAGTACACATCAGCACATAGCTCAGTGCCACATGTGTGGAAGAAGCACAGTGTGTCTGCACATAGTCCCCTTGATACGTGGAGGGCGAGGAAGAGGGATCCTATCAGCTAAAAAGCTTTAAAATTACCTCTGTTCTTGGGCATTTCAAGGGATTGGTAAAGTTAAAGTAGAGCAGTGTTCAAAAATATCCAGAGCCTTCTAGCCAAGAAAATGGAACTATGGAATAGATTCTAGTGACGATCAACTGTTATTTGCCATTAAGAAGTCATGTCGTGGCTGTTCAAAACTGACAACAAGATAGTTACTCCTTTTGACATGGTGGAACATAAACAGTTCAATACTGAGTTTTCTTGAACCAATTCATTGCTACAAAGGGAACAATCTACTTCAGGAAGTATAGAAACATTCTGAATTGTTACAGTATCAGATTTTGACAGCATATTATGACTATTTGACTTAACAATCTTCCTGCAGAAGACAAGAACCAACTGAGAGCAATCCATTTTAAAACTGTTTTGTCATCATTAGCTTGGCAGTAAATACTCTAGCAGATGCTTGCATAAATGTTGCTCAAGAAGAGTACTGCAGATGGTAGCTTCTTGCTGCCTTACCTGTTGATACTGTAGTTCACATATTGGGTGGTTTTTATTTAAGTTTATGGAAACAACTGCCTCTGAAAGATTCTTCTTCTGATTAAGCTTCTGTAAATGTTAAGGGTCACTTGTTTGTTAAGGTATTTATGTCCTGGGAAAATGTTCTCTTAATTGTAATGTATCTTGTTTCCTTGATACTTATACTCAAAATAGCATTCTCTCTGTATACCCTGCATTTTTTAGAGGACTTATTTTTATTCCTTTAGTTTGTGTCAGATTTGCATCTTAATATGATTATCTTAAAATTAAATTTTTGCTAGTTTTACATTTTTGTGGTCTTTATTACTTGAAATTTTGTTTTATTCCCGCTAATAATTACAAATATTTTCAGTAACTATAGTGAGACTTCCACTGATAAAAACAGTAGCTGAACAAAACCAATTTGCTGGCAATTCAATATTGTTTATCAGATAAGGCTGATTATTTTGGCTGTGTTGTAAAAAGAGCCAACAAAGGGTTTTAGAAGTTTAAAAACTTCAATCCCTATTCATGCTAAGTGTTGCTTGAACATTTCAGTCCAGCTGATATTAATAAAGTGATGTGGGACTCAGTCTTAAATATGTAATATAAAATGTGGAAAGCAGTGGTGGATTACGGGTAATTTTTTTTCTGCAGTTCTCCCATTTCTAGCTCCTGAATCCCCTTCCAAGAGAAGACCTGGGGTGGTTGTTAAAAGCTTACTAAATCTTCTGCAAGTAGAAAGACAGCAACATGTACCAAGTTAATGTTTAGCTATGTGTTGGCTTTTCAGGAGTACTCTCACACTGAGCCCTGCTGTGGAGAGATAGATGTCATTGTTTAACTCATTACTCATGTTTAAATAACTTTTAAATACTAACACAGTGACTTTACATTTGTTTTTGGCTGGTAGTTATGCTCCCTTTTTAATTGATCTGTAGAGGGGGGAAAAAAGGAAGGTGGCTTAAGCTGTAAACTGTTTTGACATTTTAAATTAATAATGATCTTGTCTGTGTGCATCCTGAGGCCTGTCTTCCTAATAGTGAGTATTCTAATATATCTGGGGGTTTTCAGGTCATATTCTTATGCTTTGTTTCTTTTGTGGTTCCAAGTAGTTTATTAGGAGAACCTACTTAAAGTTGCTAATAACTTGCTTATGGACAGTATAGCTCCTCTGAATTGGAACAATTTCATGAGTAGTTCAGCACCAAGCTCAAGATACACAAACTATTGCTGGAATTCAGAACATTTCCTCTTTTTTTCGTAAAAGAAGTTTCAAATAGTAGTAAGAGGAAAACTTAAAAAATACTATGTGTTGCAGAAAAAGTATTCCTAAAATGTCTGGACTGTAACACAGTAGTATTTTATTCTGCTTGTAATGTGACATTATTATCTTTCCATAATGTTCAATATCGCACATTTTTCTGTTTGTCTTTTCATTTTGAAGTGAATGAGATTGTGCTGGTTTTGGCTGGGGTAGAGTTAACTTCCTTTACAGTGGCTGGTATGGGGCTGTATTTTGGATTTGTGCTGAACACAGGTTCGATAATACAGAGATGTTTTTGTAACTGCTGAGCAGAGCTTACACAGAGCCAAGGCCTTTTCTGCTTTCCATACTGCCACAGTGGTGAGGAGGCTGGGAGTGCATGGGAGGTTGGAGGGGCACACAACAGGGACAGCCAGCATGGATTTCGGAGGTGCAGGTCCTGCCTGAATAACTGATCTCCTTTTATGACCAGGCGACCTGCCTGGTGGATGGGGGGCAGGCTGTGGATGTTGTCTATCTGGACTTCAGCGAGGCCTTTGACACCATCTCCCACAGCATACTCCTGGAGAAGCTGACAGCCCACAGCTTGGACAGGAGCACTCTTTGCTGGGTTAAGAACTGGCTGGATGGCCGGGCCCAGAGAGTGGTGAATGGTGCTGCATCCAGTTGGTGGCTGGTCACTGGTGGGGTCCCTCAGGGATCAGTGTTGGGGCCAGTCCTGTTTAATAGCTTTATTGATGATCTGGATGGGGAGATTAAGGCTACCATCAGCAAATTAGCAGATGCTAAATTGGGTGCAAGTGTTGATCTGCTGGAGCATAGGAAAGCTCTGCAGAAGGACCTGGACAGGCTGGATTAATGGGCCAAATCCAACAATATGGGGTTTAGCAAGGCCAAGGGACAGGTCCTGCACTTTGGCCACAACAGCCCCAGACAGTGCTGCAGGCTGGGGCAGAGTGGCTGCACAGTGGCCAGGCAGAAATGGACCTGGGGGTAGTGATTGACAGCAGCTGAACATGAGCCAGGCTGTGCCCAGGTGGCCAAGAAGGCCAAGGGCATCCTGGCCTGGAACAGCAATAGTGTGGCCAGCAGCACCAGGGCAGGGATTGTCCCCCTGTACCCAGCACAGGTCAGGCCGCACTTTGAGTGGTGTGTCCAGTGTTGGGCCCCCTAATTTAGGAAGGATGTTGAGCTGCTGGAGTGTGTAAAGAGAAGGGCAATGGAGTTGATGAGAGGTCTGGAGCACAAGTGCTATGAGGTGTAGCTGAGGGAGCTGAGAGTGTTTAGCCTGGAGAAGAGGAGGTTCAGGGGTGACCTTCTCACTCTCTACAACTGCCTGAAAGGAGGCTGTAGCCAGGTGGGGGTTGGGCTCCCTTAGTGGGCAACCAGTGACATGACAAGAGGGCATAGTCTTAAGCTGCACCAGGGGAGGTCCAGATTGGACATTAGGAGGAATTTCTTCACAGAAAGAGTGACTGGCCATTAGAATGGGCTTCCCAGGAAGGCGGTGGAGTCACTGTCCCTGAAGGTGTTTAAGGAAGACTGGATGTGGCATTTAGTGCCATGGTCTAGCTGACACGGTGGTGTTTGGTTGTAGGTTGGACTTGATGATCTCAAAAGTCTTTTCCAACCTGGTTAATTTTGTGTGATTCTGCGATTCAGGTGACCTCAACTGACCAAAGGGATATTCCAGACCACCTGACATCATGCTCAGTATATAAAGTGAGGGGAAGCAGGAGGAAGGGGAGGACGGTGACGGTGTTTGCCTTTCCATGTCACCTTTATGCGTGATTGCGCCCTGCTGTCCTGGAGAAGGCTGAACACCTGCCTGCCCATGGGAAGCAGTGCATTAATTCCTTGTGTTGCTTTGCTTGTGTGTACAGCTTTTGTTTTCCCTATTAAACTGTCTTTATCTCAATCCACAAATGTTCTAGCTTTTACCCTTCCAGTTCGCTTCCTGATCCCACCAGTGTGAGTGAGCAGCTGTGTGGGGCTTGGCTGTCAGCTGGGGTTAAACCACAACAGTCTCCTTTGGTGTCCAGTGTGAGGCACAAAGGGTTGAGATCAGTACAGATCTGACCAGAGTGTGTTAAAATAAAATTGTTATAAGCATTCATTGTATTGGATTAATAGTTGCAATGTGGATTTATTTGCTCTGATACTTGTGGTATTTTGTCTGTATTATATCAGCAATGCTTTACTTGCAGTACATGTTCTCTGTGGTGTATTTCATAGGTTCGGCATATATCACACGGTAGTGTCACTGGTCACCAATCTGGTGTCTATATTCAGTACTGCAGGTACCTTTGTGCTTTGGGAGTCACCTGCTGGGAACAATTAATAATCACATCTTGTTTTTTGTTCCTCAGAGGAACAGCCTATGGGGGAGACACCTTCCTATATCTTTTTCTCCTCCTTTTTTCCCTTCCTTCCAGGCTAGTTACAGTAGTCAAGATTTTAAAGCTTTTTGAATATCCTTTGACTACCCTTGAAACCAGCCTGGGTTTTTTTGCTGTGAGCCAGCATGTTGTTGCACATGGTTCAGGCCTTGTTTAAGGTCAGACAAATAATTAAGAACATTACTCAGAGATGTGCCCAAAATCTGGATAATTCAGAATGGCAGAGTGGGGGGGGTGGGGGGGGTTGCATGGGCCAGTATCTAGGGCCGTGGGCACCTTACCCCTGAACAAGTGCAGAATCCAGAAAAACCAGTAAAATGTTGAAAAAAGGTATTCTGTCACCATGTTCAACACTGCTCAGTATCTGCAGGAGGAAAAGACGGACTCTAAATCTGAGAATGAGACAACAACAGGCACTGAAGCTGCTCCAGCCAGCTGACAGACACTGTGACTGCTCTGTTCCCACTGATAGGCACAGCCACTGAAACCACTGAAGCAGAGAATCAACATGGGCCGGTGTCAGTGGCTCCTACACAAGAGCAGAAGAAAGGTACATGAAAGTCACCCAGTCAAAAACAGTCAAGTAGGGCAAGGAGAGTGAAGATGATGAAGCAGGACCATGACAAGGCTGATTTTTCAGAGCCGTTATCAAGGCCATAACAGGAACCAGAAGAGACATGATGTGATCCCTATCCGTGAGTGAGCTCTGGGATATTATTCCAGCTGTCATCCATGATTGTATTACTGCCTGGCCGATCTGCTGGTGGGACAACGGGGCCAACAGTGTGGAATGAGAGGGTAAGGAAGCCAGGCTGGGATCACTTGCTAAGGACCCAGACATTGATAAAGCAATGGGAAAAAAGACACAAGTCTTTAGTCTCTGGAGGCGATTCTTATCAAGTGTGAGGAGGGAAAGGTATTCCTATAAAGATGATATTCCTTGTAACTTAGGCAGATGAACTGCAATAGAGAAGGTTACTCAATTCCTAAGGGAATTATCTGTGCAAGAAATTATGTATTTTGATGTGGACAATGCTCAGGTCCTCACAGATCCAGACCACGTCTTGTGTCAATTACCCATGTGGCAGAAATTTCTACAGAGTGCAGCAAGGGCACATGAATCCCCTTGACAACAGTAATTTGGAAAGATGATGCACCACCAACAGTGGGTGATGCAGTTTGGCAACTCGGGGAATATGAAGGAAGTATTCCTTCCTCCATCATTGCATCTGTGGAGAAGGTGTCTCCTCCACAGGCTGTTCCTCTGAGGAACAAAGAACAGAGATGTGATTATTAATTGTTCCCAGCAGGTGACTCCCAAAGCACAAAGGTACCTGCAGTACTGAATATAGACACCAGATTGGTGACCAGTGACACTAACTGATAAACTGACTCAGGAGCTCCAGCAGTTCAGAGGGAATATGTCCTACTCCCGTTCTGTGTGGGCCTGTATTTCACCGACAGCAGGTATCCTCTTGCTCCAGAGAGAGGATATAGAAGATACGCACCACAGGGTACCCTGTGGTTTTACCTGCAGGACCACGAAGATGATACAAGGAAGTGGGATGGGTAACCTACCTCGATACTAGATGCATGGGTGCAGGAATTGCAGGGAAAACAACCATAATTGGGGGTTTTTCCAGGAAAGTTGCTTTCAGTCTCCAGTGAACACTTTTTCAGGCAGAATGAAAGGTCCTATCATACTACTGACTCTATGGTGTCGGAGACCGAAATGTTATTGTTTATGACTTAAACATTTTCATGAAGAACTGTTGCCTATTATAGCAAAACTGTACTACAAAAACTGTAGAGAAGACCACCACGCCCTGAACGGGGCCCTGACTGAGGCCTTACACCGCTTGCTGATGAAGATAAGATGAAGTAACAACTCAGGACTGGGGGATAAGAATACATTCACAGAGCAAATGCTTAACACCTTCGGAGGGGAGACCACAGCCCCAGGGCTATCATCTGCCAGCTTCAAACGGACCCTCACATCAAAGGGTGGGGGGGAAGAGAGGCTTTGGTTGTGTGATGGAGAGCCTCTGGTGAGAGGCAGTGAATGCCCATCGTCTGCTGTGCAGACCAGCCCAACTGAGGGGCCCCTTCACCTGGGGAGAAGCTGCATCCACATGAAGGACAGAGGGGGTGACATGGCCCATCAAAGGCCCTCCCAAAGGGGTTCCCAGACACTGCTCCAGGGCACTGCAGCATGATGCAACAGATCCAGAGTGTTGCAAGGGACGGTGTCAAACTGGCCCTCTGCAAGGGAGGCACATGGATGTTCCCACCTGGCCCAAACCTATATTAATCCATGGGATTCTATACTTTTCAGCATGGCATGGCACAGCATCGAGGGACCGTCACCACCAAGACCAGATGGAGGGGATGAACGGGATGTCGTTGGGACTTCCGGAAGGGTTTTATTCTTCTACCTAACCTCTGTCACTCTCTCCCTGTCCCCCACTCCCCCACGCACAACTCTTTTTTTCATTTATTTCTTTCTTTCTTTTCTCTTTCTTTCTCTTTGCCTCCCTTACTATTAAATAAAATATATCAATTTTTTGGCACCAACATCTAACCTCGTTTGGTTTTAATCTCGTTTTTTGGGTATATTTTGAACCTTGAAAGTTCTTTCCATTTTATACTAAGTCCAGAGACTTAGTTTTCTTTGCTCTTCTGGGTTTAAACCAGACTGTAACAGATGGAGAAAGTTCTGGTCCATTTCTGCAAGATATTAGTGGGGAACCTTGTGACCAGTACTAGAGGGGCCCTGCCTCCACGTGGGGGGAGGAGAGGAATGTAATAAATTACTCTGCCCAATTCGAGAATTAACAAGTATAAATTTATTTCGTGTCCAAGAGTTCGTACACGCAATGCCACGATCGAAAAGAGAGACAGTGCCAAGCCCGGGATTGGAACTGGGTGAACCTAGGTCTGACCTCTATCGCATCAGACCTCCCTCTGTTCACGCTGGCTGCTTCCAGCAGCCTGCTTATATACAGTTTTTCCAGAGAGTCCGGATCCTGGGTATTATTTTTGCCACTCAGCATATTCATGGAGCTTGCCATTCATGAAACTGAGGTGGACAAAGCGCATCCTGCTCTTGATTAATCTCCCATCACCAGAGGATGTTATCTGATGGTTGGTGATGTTCCATATCTCGGTTCTCGATCTGGTCGTTAACGCCTGAGCAGGGAGGAGATTTTCGGAGATGGGAGATCAGCTCTGCTGGGAAGTTCTCCTTGAAAATGCAGATTTCAGGAGCCAGTTCTGATGGGCCATCAGTTCTCTGTGGCTCTGTTTTTGGGATGCAAATCTGTTCCCGGCCGAGGTTACGATTTCCTGATTTCCTCTTTCCTGATTTCCTCGGGCATGGCTCTGGTCATCTCTTTTTTAAACTGGTCATAACTTAACATATTTCGATATTACATATTTGGGCACGAATTTCCTGCTTTTATTTATAACAGGAATAACCACGTTTATTGGACTGTGTGGATTTGATTGCCTGGCACAGCAGCCCCACAGGAGTACCAGGCTTTAGAAGATGCTGGTGCACAGTGTACCCAATGTCATCAAGCTGTGTAGGGATGGAATCCATTTGGATTTCTGGAGTGACAGGGAGATCCAAACAGCTGACTGTATTGGAGGCTGAGATTAACCTGGCCAGAATGAGTGGCAGAAATACCCTGTCTTGACAGGACCAGAGGCTTTGTACATCCTTGGCATAGACTATCTCAGGAGACGGTATATCTCAAGGATTCAAAAGGCTGTTAGTGGGCTTTCAGCATACCTGTCCTGGAGATGGAGGAAATTTTGTTCTGGAGTTGGAGAACAGCAGGTGCCAATTGGTACCACAACAGTGCACCAGAAGCAGTATTTCACCAACATAGACTCTGTAATTCCCATTTATAGATGATTTTGTCACCTAGAGAGCCAAGGAGTGATCAGAAGGACCTGCTTGCACTTTAACAGCCCCATATGGCCAGTGTGAAAGTCCAGTGGAGAATGAAGGCTGACAGTAAACCATTGTGGCCTGAATGAAGTCACACCACCTTTGAGTCCTGCTGTACTGGACATGTTGGAACTTCCATACGAGCTGGAGTCAAAGGCAGCCAGGTGGTGCCACAATTGATAACTGCTGTTATGTTTTTCTCAGTCCCTTTGGCAGCAGAGTGCAGGCCACAGTATGCTTTTATTTGCACCTGTGTCTAGTACCTGGAATTGACTGCCCATGGGAAGGAAACACAACCCTATCATCTGCCACGGACTGATCAAGACTGTGCTGGAACAAGGTGAAGCTCTGGAACACCTGCAATGTGTTAATATAGTTTTGTGAGGAAATACAGCAGAAGTTGTTTTTGAGAAAAGAAAGCAAATAATCCAAATCCTTTTAAAAGCTGGTTTTGCCATAAAACAAGAGTAAGCTAAAGGGACCTACACAGGAAATCCAGCTTTTAGGAATTAGATGTCAAGATGGACACTGTCAGATCCCAGTGGATGTTATTAATAAGATAACAGTGATGTCCCCACCAACTAACAAGATAAAAACACAAACATTTTTAGGTGTTGTGGGATTTTGGAGAATGCACATTCCAGATTGCAGTCTGATTTTAAGCCCTCTCTATCAAGTGACCTGGAAGAAGAATGATTTCAAATAGGTCCCTGAGCAGCAATAAGCCTTTGAACAAATCAAGTAGGAGATAGTTCATGCTGTAGCCCTTGGGCAAGATGTAAAAACTGTGCTTTTTATTGCAGCTGGAGAGAATGGATGTACCTGGAGCCTCTGGCAGAAAGCACCAGGGGAGTCTTGAGGCTGACCTCTAGGTTTTTGCAGCTGAGCATAGAGGATCTGAAGCCCACTACACTCTAACTGTAAAGGAGATACTGGCAGCTTTCATAGTGTCTGAGCCACTTCGGAGACGATTGGTACTGAAACGCGGCTTCTGGCACCACGGTTACCTGGGTTAAGTTGGATGGTCAAAGGGAGGGTCTCCTCTATAAATCATGCAGCAGATGCTACATGGTGTAAAGGGGTTGCACTGATCATATAAAGCGTTTGGATAGGAAACCCTTGTCGTCCAGGAAGCTTAGAACTGATCATGGACTGGCCAGAAGGCAGAGATTTTTGGAATGTCACCAGACGTGCTGAAGAGGCCCCACTATATAATAATTTCTCAGAAACTGAGAAGCAGCATGCCTTGTTTACTGTTGAATCCTTCTGTCTTGTGGGAAAGCAGCTGTATGGAGTCCACTATGACAAGTCACAGAAATTGCTGGAAGAGAACATGAATTGAGTGAGTTCACAGAGATGAAAGCCATCCAGTTGGCCTTAGACATTGCTGAACGAGAGAAATGGCCAATGCTTTTTTTTACCTCTGTGCTGATTCATGGGTGGTGGCCCTGTGGGGTTGGTGGCAGCAATGGAAGCAGAATTAGTGACAGCCTAGGGGTAAATCCATCTGGGTTGCTACAGTGTGGCAAGACATCACACTGGAAAGCTGTTACCAAGGATGAAGGCCAAAGTGAATTAATTCAACAAACATTTTTTTTGTGGACATTTTATGAACATTTGTCAGAGGTGTTCCACAGACTAGAGGAATGATGTCTGTATATCTGTCAAAACAGATGGGTAGGGAATGTGATGGGATATTGGGAAGTGTGAAATCTGGTGTGATGTAAAGAGTATTGAATAAGGGGTGGATAAGTGTTAGCTTTGGCTGGGGTATAGCTAACCTTCTTCACAGTGGCTTGTATGGGGCTGTGTTTCAGATTAGTGCTGAACACAGAGTTGATAATACAGAGATGTTTTTGTTATTGCTGAGCAGGCCTTGCACACAGCCAAGGCCTTTCCTGCTTTTTGTACTGCCACACTGGCAAGGAGACTGTGTGCATGTTGGGATATTGGGAGGAGACACAGCAGGGACAGGTGACCCAAGCTGGGCCACAAAGGGATATTCCATACCATATGACATAATGCTCAGTATATAAAGCGGGGGGAAGAAGGAGGAAGGGGGGACATTTGGAGTGATGACATTTGTCTTCTCAAGTCACTGTTAGATGTGATGGGGCCCTGCTCTCCTGGAGATGGCTGAACACCTGCCTGCCCATGGGAAGCAGTGAATTAGTTCCTTGTTTTGCTCTGCTTGTGTGCATGGCTTTTGTTTTCCCTATTAAACTGCCTTTATCTCAACTCATGAGTTTTCTAGCTTTTACCCTTCCAGTTTTCTCCCTGATCCCACTGGTGGGGGAGTGAGCAAGTGGCTGTGTGGACTTGGCTGTTGGCTGGATTTAAACCACAACACTAGGTGTAAAATCCATAATAATATCACTGAAGTAGTGTTAATTTAAACTGTTCTGGGGTAAATTAAAGAATATGGTCATCTAATGTGATAAAATTTATAAAGTTCCTGTCAGTTCCAGGAAAACTATGTGGAGGTAGGGAAAAAAACAAGAAGGAAAACAACATGAGTCAGAAAGAGAGTGTGAGTCAGCATTACTGACTGAACTGTTCATCAGTCTAGTAACTTGATGTAGAAATTGGTTTGTTATGTTTTGAGAGTGGAAGAGGAAATGTGCTTATTCTGAGCCTCTTCACAGAAATGCCAGCAAAGATAGCCAAGTTGCTTCTGAGTCAGTGTGCTCCTTTCTTCTGACTATTCTGGTATCAAGTTATGAGTCTGAGTTGAAGTGAATCCTTCTGGTTAGGTTCCTCTGCTGCAGGATGTAGGAAAACAGTAGAAAATATATGTGAAGAGTAATGAAACAGGAATGAGACACTCTGGTAGAGAATATGATTCACTTACCAGAAATAATAGTTTGAGAAAATTAGCTTCCCAAGTTTCTTACCTGAAGTGGCAAAGTAACTTCATAAGCGTGCTTGATGCCAGGAACAGTCAATATATGGACTTAAGGAATAATGTTTGCATTGTCTGCAGGCTTTTGTCACACACAGGCAGCATCAGGGGAGCTAGTCTGTAACAGAGGGAAAGAATGTGATAGCCAAGTGCTGGAGAGATCTGCTGATTACCCATTTAACTAGGAAGAGATGGTTTTGACATGGGGCCAGGTTGTTTAAAGACCCTTGTTTAGGGAATCATGATGCAAATACTGATATGTACTGTGGTGGTGCTAGAGCTGGTGGTATGATGGGATTTGGGAGCCTGATGGCAAACTGTCCACAATTCTAGCTAAAATGGTATCATGTCCATGGTGTGTTAAATGAAATAAAGAAACTTCCAGGGGAAGTTCCAGCAGTTTTTGATTGCAGAAAGAGTGCAGATTGACAACATACAAGTACAGAAAATGTATTTCTGTTCACTAAGCTGAGGCTTGCTAAAGCCGTTAGAAACAAAACGTTGCCCTTACACCTTGATCCTTGCCATCAGAAAAGTGCTGCAGTGGTGGAGTACTGTAATACTTTAATCTGTTTCTCTGCTGCTGCTTCTCACGTGAGAAGCATACTCCTTTGAGGCTGGACACAAATACTTTGAAACTAAGAGTATAAAGCAGTCATCAGTTGTTAAATTACCTGTAGTTAACAGTGATCCGCCTTCCCTCAGATTGTCAGATTGTTTTATGAACTCTGTGGCTATACATGTCTTGCTTACCATGTCCTTCCCTCTCCGACTTCAGATGACTGTTCGTAATTCTCCATACTCTGTGTAGCAGAACATTGTCTCGCATGGGGTTTTTCTGTTCTCATAGTTGACAGAGCTCTTGGCCCACCACAAAGTTAGTAAACATGCCTGCAAGGGGGAGAGGGCCAAAAGGGCCATTTGCCCTTTGTAATTATGAAGATTCCACTCACCTTGGTATGGACCCTGGCATTTGTATGGGAAGACACTTGGAACAGGCCACTGCTTCAGTGCTAGTCACAAATAGGTTGTAGTGTGCAAGTATGAAAGAATAAAAACTCGTTCTTGCTGTCTAGTAGATACGAACTTCATTTACTGGTGTGGTGGTGGTGGTGGTGGTTTTTTATTTGGCTCCTAAAGACATCCACTGCCAATTTGGTATTTAAAAGAAGGAAAATT
>VZTI01005936.1:122727-181134 GCA_013397865.1 Struthidea cinerea
AAAACTTTTGAAAACAACTAATCCATTCTTCCTAGCAGGAAAGGCAGAGCAAATGGAACGAGTAATCTAACTAGGCATGGACGAAGTGAAAGAGTTTTGTTAAACGCAAATGTGAAAAGAAGATATAGAAGCATGGGAACACGCAGTGGGTAGGGATGATGCGTTATTAAGGGACTAACTCAGGTCCTTGCTTGTGTACTAGAAAAAAAATGAGCCTTTAAATTGAGCTAAAAAATATTTATTTGGCATTTTTTTCACTAGCGGATGGTATTCCTGAAATTAGCTAATAAAATTGAGTGTTTTAAAAAAACTTCTGGTCTTTATAAGTGAGCCTTTTTTTATTTTTTAACACTGTTCTTTGGAGGGTAAACAACCCCCTGTCCAGTCATATTTTCATGTCCACCTCTTTCTTTCTTTGTTTTGTATGTGTGTTACTGTTAGATTTAGATTACAGCTGCACTCCTCTGTTGTTCTCTTCTGAAATTCCTCCTTTAGAGTTCTTCTCCTCTGGTCAGTACTTAAATATTTATCCCATTGACCTGATCTGTTGCTTACCACTGCTTAACCTTACTTGGATAAAGCCCATTATCTAGTTTAAACCTGTTGTTCTAAAGCTGTAGAGAGATTATCTTTTCCAGATCCAGCTGTGCACATTGATGGCTGTGTAGCTTCTAGCTGTACATCATTACCATGATTGTCCAGTTTGTCCCCAGTTTGGCCCATGGAATAATTTGTGAGTGCTCCTGAATATTTCAGGCAGAACTGGCCAAAGAGTGGGTTTGTTGAGATGGCTTCTGCTTAAGCAAGTGCAAGTGATTTTACTTGAAGTGAGTTAGGACAAACAAAAGCTTTAGGCATACATCTGCAGGTTTCTGACAGGACTACTTTTAGTATACCTGTTTTCTGAATGTCTGTTTACTGCTTTTTTTGATGCAAATATTATCTTGTCACCTCTCTTGAGATTCTTATATGAATACAGTCTGGAACAGCATTTGAACTGATGGGAAAGATTGAGAGCTTGGACACACTGATAAGTTTTGAGAAATTTTCTGGTAAGAATAGGAGGGCAAAGCCATAAACATCACTTAAATAAGCCGATGGTGCACCTGTGTAACATAGATAAAGTGTTATGCATATGATTTGGTTTTGAAAAGCTAAATTTTGAAAATGAAATAAAATCACTACAGAAGATCTTCTGTGTTACATAAGGTAAAGATATGTTTTTATTTTTTGTTTATATTTACAGTTTGAGTAAGCTAAGAATCTGTTTTTTAGGGCATCCAAGATGGATCTCAAGTGTGCTCTGGAAGAATGTTCAATGGCACTGAACTTATTTCTAAACAATAAGTTCTCTGAAGCACTGGAACTACTTCGTCCATGGTGAGATTCTGTTATTTGCTGAAGTTGTTGTAAACAGATAGTATCTAGTACCTGAAGATTAATTTAAAACCTCTGAAAATAGTAGTTTTAATTATTCTCTTTTGTCTGAAAGCATTTCTCCATATTTGGGGGTTTTTTATTTATTTTTTGGGTAATTAAAACCATCTCAAAATCTGTTGATGAAGCACTGAATTGTTATGTTAGAGTTTATCGTTTAAGCTGTCTTACCTCACACAGAGGGGAAAAGCTGGGGAGCAAGACCTTGTTCAATGCATCTTTGATCAAATAATTTTTACAATTAAGCTGCTTTTGACAATACACAAAAGCTGGAACGAAACTCCAGAATACTCTTTTTGTTGTGTTTTGTATTATGTTTGAGTCTGGTGTTTATCTTTAAGCTCATCTTTCGGTCTTCTGACTAATTCTGCTTGTTCCCTTGTTGCCTTTCCTCCGCTGAGAAAAAAAGCATGGCAGTGCAGATGTAGGGAATTAAAGAATATGGAGAAGTTCACAGGTGAAACCTGTCTAATCTGTGACTTTGTGGGGAGGCAGTCTAGGTGGCTGATCTTTAGGACTGGGATCTGAATCCCATCCATCGTTCTTCTCCTGTCTGTGTCTGAAAGAAGCACAGGATATTGAGGGCTGTGTTGGCAAGAGGGATATGTAGCCTGTGTTAATAGAGGGAAGGAACACTCTTGCTCTGCAGTTTGGTGCTAGTAAAAATGAATTAAGAGTGATGTGTTGATGTGGTATGAGCAAGTTCAAGAACAGCTTTGAATGAAACATCAGAAGGATGCCACAGCTATCAAGTGTTTGCTTTTGGTGCTGTGGAGAGCTCAGGTGAGGAAGGCAGTAGGCAGGGATATCATCTTTTAAAATTAGCTATAGTTAGACTCAAGCTCTCTTTTCAGAGCATTGTGTAGTGTTATTTGTAATAGAACAATGCTTTGAGAAGGGCCACCTGCACTTGTGTGTATGCTAAAACTATTTTTGGGTAGTATTGCAAGATAAGTTCTACATGCAAAGATTGTGCCTGGGTGTATTGCTAGATACATGCACACACATATTGCCCAAATGGTTTTTGTATATTTCATTTTGCATTGTAAAACAAAAAACTTCCTTGTTTTGTATTAGTGTTTTTATATACTGTAAAACAAAAAAACACCCTTGTTTTGTATTAGTGTTTTTATGTACTGCAAATAATTTAAGTGATGTTTGCTAATAAACTCTGAGGTTATTATTTAGCATATTACAAAGGTTGACCTATCCTAGCAAAGAAACAAAAATCTGCCTTTAAAAAAAAAAACCAAATTGCTTTACTGAAAAATAGCCTTTTGTTGAAAGTTAAGTCCTTAAATTATGTAAAAATTCTAGGGTAAGTGTTGATATACTTGAGAAATAAAAACTTAGCCCAAAGGTCTGTCTTTGTCTCTGCTTAAGATTTCTGTCTTGCATTTGGTAGTTGGCTCCTTGATTTAGAAGGCAAAAAAGATGTTGAGGAGACTGGAGATGATTCAATAGAGTGCTAGCAGCATATCTAGAAGATTTGTTTTATCTAGAACATATGCCTCACTCAGATGGCTTTGGTTCAGTTTGACAAAAAGGAGGCTTGGGCATTAATCTAGTAGCGGTCTGGATCTGCTGGGCGAAAGTTGTAGAGGCATCCTTTGCCAAAGTGCCAGATTTAAAACAAGAGTCAAGTCTCCACAAGATGAGACTTAAGAGGTTCAAACTGGGCACTGGAGGAATGTACATTACTAGTACAGTACCCAGAGAGGCTGCCAAAGGTGTATGCAGTCTTCATTTACTTGAACTTCTTGAAACTTGGTTAGGCAAAACCTGAGTTCACCTGACATAATGTAGGCAGTAATGGTGCTGCAGTTGTATGTGACCTCCCTAAGCCCTTTCCAACAAGTTTTTTTGTAATGGTATAATTATGTTGTGAAAGCCAGACTAGTTCAGTGTAGTTTTTATGCAGAGCGTGGGTGTGTACTGACATTTTTATGACACAAATGTAGATTTTGTCTTTGGATCACGTAGTAACGTTAGAAGAATGTCCTTACCTTAAGTGAAAGTGTGTGATTGACTACTTATGTCAAGTCTTAACTAAATTAAATAGATATACCATTGGACTGTAAATGGTGTTTAATTAAGTGTAAATGTTTGTGTAACCCTAGTGGGATATTTTCTGGAATTTGCTGTGACACTATCCTGTGGAGGCAGACATGCAGCATCCATTGGAAGATGTTATTACTAGGTTATATGCTCATGTCTGTTACGTTCCTACTTCATTCTTCTGTCTTTTCACAAATTAATACAAACGCCTCTGCATTTAACTTTGTATTGCAATTTGTGAAGTGTCGCCTAAATGTGTAAGATTTATGTTTTCCCTAGGTCCAAAGATAGTATGTACCATGCACTTGGATACAGCACTATTTTAGTTATGCAAGCTGCTATGACCTTTGAACAGCAGGATATACAAGTGGGAATTTCTACAATGAAGGAGGCTTTGCAAACCTGCCAAAGGTAAGCCCAAGCAATGACTGTTACGAGATACTAAACCCCATAAGCATTCTTTGTGAGATATCCTAGTTCTCTGTATGCTTTTAAAGCAGACTCTTGTCTGTATGATAGTGGTCTAAATTTGTAAAGGTGGAGTAAGTCCCGCCATACAGTTACTACTGGTGAAGATATTTTTCCACATAGTGTTGTGAAAACAGCAGACTTGTTGTGTCTGGGTATTAATAACGACTAAAGTTAGTTAAATGGTTGGTTCACTGTGTAGACCTACACATAAGCTGACATTATGGTATTGAACTGTCTAAGCTATTGACAACTGTGACTTTCTGTTTTCCAACAATTTAAAGGCCTGTATTTTGAATTTTTCCTTTCGGCATGAAAACAGTCTTTTTTAAAAAGTTGTTTCCAAAGGTTGAACCAGTAGTCTCATACAATTAAGCTTGTACTAATGTTTCTTCTGAAAACCAAATAAATTTTTTTATTGTTGTTACAAATGTGTTTAGCTTACCTTAAAATTAAAGAGCTGTTATTCACATCAGAAATTATCTGGACCGAACATTTTGCTTCTGGTCTTTCTTTGAACAGCAATGAAATAGAATAGAAAATAGAAGTTATTAGTGATCATTATTTTTTTTAATTAAAAAACCTTAGAAAACTGGTGTTGAAAGTTAAAGTGTTTAAAAAACCTCTGACAAAAATAGAGATTATTTCTGCTTTACAGGTTCTTCATAATATTGGTTAGGCCATATTTTATCACAAATGATCTCCCCAGAAATGACTGCCAAATGTTAGACATTTAACATCATCATCTTAGCAATGGCAAAAAAAAAGGAAATGAGAAAACATTATCAGATACTATCTAAGAAGAGAAGGGGTCAGCAGTTCCTGCATCTTTTTTAGGTGTTCTATCAATTTGCAGTTTCATCTGAACTATGTTGTTTAGTGTGTCTGAAGATTAGATGTCCCTGTAGTCTAGACAGCCACAATACAGGATTTCATCTCTGCAGGATATGAACTTTAATTCATGAGTACTCTGGTCTAGTCTGTTGCAAAACTCATAAAAATGCAAGAGAAAGGCAATTAGATGTTCAAAGGTGAAGAATTACCAGAACTACATGTACCTTAATTGACTCTTTTCTTGTATGCATTATGTTAACTTGTAATGTCATAATCTTGTTGTCAGGATCCCACAATTGTCAATGTGAAGAGTAGTGTAAACAAATTATAAGCTAATGCTTAGTATTTATAATCAGTGACTCCCTGGCTTACAGAGTGCATTTATTTCCTAAATGTAGAAGTGTTTCTCTAGCTTCTTCATAAAGCTGAGTTGTTTGTAATTTTTTGTCCAAACTTAATTTTTGGAATTAAAACATGTACAGTTGAGATCTCTTGGAAGTAAAGTATGTGATTGTTTTGGCATTCTGTCTGGCATAAACCACCATAAAACACTGAAGCATTTATGTTGAAAACAGACCTTCTTTTCATTTTTTCATTCTAATTCTGAGTGCAAGTTTAAGAAACAGAAAAAAACAATTCATAAAACTTCAAAGTCCAGTTCAAGTGTCTTGCCCCGCATCAGAGACACCTCTGCAGTGAGTGGAAGTGGGGTTGAAGCTATCATACGTTTAAAGTAAATGATTTGAAGTTGCAAGCATGCATTTAATGTTGGATAGGCTTTTTAGCCTAGAGGCATACAAGTCTTTAGACTACTGAAAGAATTCAAACAGTTGATAAATTATAATTTTGCTAAGAATCTCTGTAAATTTTGGTTGGAAATGATTAAGAATTCCAATAATTAAATTCAGGTTTGTGTTGAAATGTATGGGTTTCTTTTCGTCCATGCACAACTTATTTAGATTCAGGAAAAGAAGCACAGTGGTGGAATCCTTGTCCAATCTGGTTTCTAAACAGACAGTGGATCAGTTGAGTGAAGGTAAGTGGTTTATAATAGTTAAAAAGTGAAAAAAACCTCAAAACTACCCCTACCAATGTGTACAAATATGCTTAACTCTGTAACTTGACTAGTGTCTTACAGTAATAAACATGCAAACCACGTATATAATCTTTTTTTTTCTAATTTGAATGCAAAGCTTCAGTGGAGAATTCAGCCTAATTTTTTTGTCTCTGAGCATGCATGAATTAAGAAAGGAATGCCTTTCACAACACATTATAGGACTGAAGAGAAATTTCCTTTTTTTGACTTAAGACAACTCCCAAAAGTTTAAGAGTCATTGACGCGGAGGAATACATCCTTGTCATTAGTTGCATTGGAATCTGAATATATTAACAAGTTTTGTGCTTGTCTGTTTTGCCTTAAGGTGTTTTGGGAAATGGTATCAGTACATTGTTCATGGCTCTGAAAATGCTGATCTCCTATTTCTGATTCGGGCAGAATCAAGTATGCATTTTTTTCTAACCTGGCACAAGAATCCTCTTTAATACTTGGATACATCAAACTCACCACGTATGCACTGTACCTACAGCAGCCTTGTGCATGTGGCTGGTCTTGCAGCATGGGTGCGGAGCAACTCGTGTCATGTGTGTTAATCGAATGTACTTTAGTGCTGCATGAAGACAGAAAGTCTGCCTGGGGCTTTCAGTTTGTTGAGCATGACTTGGTGAAAACCTGTTCATGATGTCTCAGTGGATGTAGCAAAAGCCTAAACCTCAGTGAGGGTTACCATTCATCTACAGAAGTTTCTTGTAACACATGGAAGGAGGACTGAAAGATTTAGTTGCTGTTGGCTATTAAGCTTGGAATCAATGAAGGGTACAGGAGGCCGTCTACCAGAATGTCAAGTAGCTTTTGCCATAGACTGAGGTCAGCTGGTCAGCTCTGACAAGGTTTTGTCTGAGAAGAAGGGAAATAGAAGAATTCTGTTGGGATTTGCGTGTTAAAGCTATTACTCAGCAGTTACCAAAATGGCAACAGCAGAATTTTGCTGCTTTTTTTTTTTTTTTTTTTTTCTTTCTTGTCTTGGCAGCATTTTGTTTGTTCCATTGACCCTAAGAAGACAATATTGACAATGACTTTGCTGATAGTAAATAACTTTTCTTTCTTATATAGAGGAAATGCATGCTGAAATCTGCTATGCTGAATGCTTATTACAGAAAGCAGCTCTCACCTTCGTACAGGTAAAGTAAGTTTTTGATTTTGTGTGGCAGTGTAATGGAGAGAGATTAGTTCTAGGAAAACATCATTCCGACAATAGATGTGATACTTAAAACCAATTTTTTTGCTAGTTATTTCATGGTGATGATTGAATGTATGGTAAATTCTGTGCTGCTCGGCAAAGTTCTCTTTTTCTTTGTATGAATAAACAAAGACATTATTCATATTCAGGTACCAAGGTATCACCATAAGGTATATTGCTGTTTCATACAAGGTGGTGTGTTTGAATGATTTGCATTGCATCAGACAGTGGCCAGTGCCTGTATAAAAATATGTTCAAGTATGAGGGAGGTGTGTTGTTTGAAAGAGCAAGTCATTTTTTGCACGAACGGGGGTAGAATGTTTCCCAGCTAACAAAATTTCAGCTGATACGGACACGTAATTTCCAGTTCAGTCTTGCTCTCTGTGCACTTTGATGTGGTGTCGGGAATAACATAGTAACGAATGATTGTAAAATGGTCATGCCTTAGCATTGCTGAGGTAACAGTTCAGCTCACAGAGAGATCTGGTATTTTGTACTGTCTGATTTAGGTTGTGGTTCAGGGACTTCATGCTACGGAGTTTTCAAATTCAGTTTGAAATTTGATTCCTGAAAACAGGAGTTGTTAGTCATACTTTTTTGACATATGTGAGTGTTTAACAAATGTTTATTGAATATATTTTAGATAATCTCTTCCAATATAAATATGAGAAAGAAGTAAGGCACATAGATACTACGTCAGATAAGTTCCTGTGGCAAATATTTATGAACTAGATCCAGTATTTGGCCAGAAGTGTCAGGAAATATTATTAATGGAATGTCAGTCTTTCCTATCCCTGGCTTTCTCCTTTACTTAACCAAGTGGAAGCAACCCTCTGTATTTTTGTTCGGTGGGTGGGTTCTTTTTTAAGCATGAAAAGAATTTTGAAACAGTTGTTGAAGGAGGTGAGTTAGGACTGTGTAAAATAATAAAAAACCCCCTAGATGTGTATTTTCTCTAAAACACCACCTCTGTATTGCTTTTGACTGTAATACCCCTCACTGCTGATTGCTGTCCTGCCCCACAGTTTTTGTCTTTGGCTGATTCATGTTAGGATAGTGATGATAACAAAAATGTAACCACTCGGGGGAACTAGAATTCTTCTACTGAAACATTTGCAGTGTTTCAGACAAAAGAGATGAGGTCTTCTGAAATGGCAATCTTTTTATGGAAGCCAGAATTTCCTTTGGTTGATCATTCTGATAATTTTTGGTGCTTTTTCATTTTCCACATAGTATATACTGTCCCTAAGTATTTAAATGTGCATTTCTGAAATGCCAGCACATGTTCCTCTTTTGTGTGAATTCTAGGAGAAAAAATACCATCCTGTTGAACTGATACTGTCTTGCTTCTCAGGAAGTTAGTTTTGCTGGCATGTACATTGTGGCTTTGTTTTGGTTTTTCTAGAGGTTATTAAGCGCATATATTGAGTAACACATTTGCTTACTTTTGATCAGCTGTGGGATTTCGTCTGTTTAGGGGATTCTTCAGTTTGTCTTTTGCCAGTTTCTGTAGGCTTCCTTGTATGTGTGAGAATCGCCATTTCCAAATGTTCTAAACAGTTCCTACAGCACCATCTGGTGGAGAGCTTTCTTGGTTCATTTATATACATTGCAAATTCTGCTAAAAGTAACACTTGGACTCTCTTTTTCACCTCTCTCTTCAGTATTAAAATTTGTAACATACACCAGAGAAATGTTTCCCTGACAACTTAGAGCAAGTGTTAACATCAGTCTTGCAGACACATCTAGTAACTGAAAAACATTTTTAGTGTTTCCAATGACCATTGACTTATAAAGAAATGTAAATGTAGCTGGAAGATTTTTATGTATGTGTTATGCGTAATGAATGCACTATATTTATACAGCTATATTGTACATACAGTTAATTTTTTTTCTTCCAGGATGAAAATATGATCAACTTTATCAAAGGTGGCCTCAAAATAAGGACGAGTTACCAAATATACAAGTAAGCTATTACAAGACGCTTAACTTCAATGTTGGTATAAGCAGTTGGAGTGGCATTAATGCAACCAAAATAGAAAGGAATATTTTTGTAGCAACCATAGCGATCATACGAAATATAATTTTTATGTTGTGTTTCCCTTCCCTCCTTTTTTTTCTCCATCACAAGAGAATGTCATCAGGTGCTACAGATGACTCAGGGGAACAAAAGCAAAAATGAAACGTACTACCAGTTTGAGGGAGGAGTAAATCTTGGAATTGGAGCATTCAACTTGGTATGACTTTTTCCACTACAGAAAGGCCATTGGGATAATTCTGTAGGACTGTCTTTCTTTGCATAAACAGTACTGTAACTGATTTAACATTTAGACATTTGTAAAATAGGCATATAGGCTTTGGAGGTTTTATGAAATACGAAACCAGCAGCAACTTCTGGCATGCATGCTTTCTGGATGTTTCTACTAGTTTATTCTGAACTGTTTCATTCTCTGCGAGTAACTGATGTATGTATTTCTGAAGTGAAAAAGCAGCTGCATCTACCTGTGTGTAGAAGGATTTTTTAGGATGCTTGTGCTGTGGTTACAGAATACCTGGAGTGACTGTTTAATTCTAACTCCCCCATAGATCCCATTCTTTTGCTTCGGTGACGTACTCTAGATTCACATAGATAATTATAGTTAGAAGAATGAACAGTAGTTTACTGAGTTTGTGCAAAGGAAAATGGCATTTTCTTTACAATTTGCTACATTTACATTTTCACATCTGTCATGGCAATGGTGAAAGTTGATTTCTGCCAGTATGTTAATTGTCATTCTGGATTGGAGATGGCCAATTTTGAATATGGTCAGAAGAACTCAGGTCTATCTGCACCAGACTTTAAAATTCAAGCAACTGTTTTCATAAGTGCCCTGACCTCTCCTTCATAGAGTCTTCTCAGTAGGAGGCTTAACAGAAGAAGTTTTTGATGGGCAGAATGTATTAGGGCGAATGGAGCTTTCTGAAAACTGACTCTCAAGTAGACCTGCTTCTTAATGCTCATTGGAAAGGTGGATATGGTGTTTGTACATTTTCTGTTGTGTAGGATATGGAGACTGCAGTTACAGAGGGAACAAAAGTGCATATAATAGAAGGCTAAAGGATGATAGCAACAGCTAGTATTTCTAAAACCATTATGCTCGCTGATCTGCTAATTCAGTCATCACACAGGAGAAACAAGCAGAGCTTCTGTGATACTCCCAATAAAATGAAATAATGGTAAAGGAAGATGACAGTTGTAGGTTGTAAGTAATACTAAAATATATAACACTTTCATTCGAAAAGACCCATAATTTTTAAGCAATTCTGACCAGCTGAAGATAGAAACATCTGTCATTATCTAAAGAAGTACAGTGGGACTCTGTCTTACTTTTTTCATGCTGGATGATCATCAGAATTCAGAGCATGCGTGTTTACTTTCAAGTTCTTTTGTGTTTTACTTTTTTACTCATATGTAATAGCATTTAACATAGTAGCTAGCCTTTTTGGTTCACATTTATAGCAATTTAACTTCTTTTTTGAAGTGTACATGCTTTTAATTATCCTTTTTTCTTTTTTTAAATGTATTTCAGATGCTGTCACTTTTACCAGGAAGGATCCTCCGACTTTTAGAATTTATTGGATTTTCTGGCAATAGGGTATTTGATTTGATACTTGTTTTTTGGAATTTTTTCTCAGATAAAGGACTGGATGGATTTAATGTCATATATTCCACAGTAAAAGTATAATCTGTATTGTCTCTCAGTATTTTAGTGTTGTTGAAAAGATAAGTGGCCTAGATGATACCGGCATAAAAGCACACATGGTGATACCCCGCTCTTTAACAACCATGGGAAATGACCAGGTTACTTCAGAGGAGATTTTTCCAATGCAATTTCCTTTGCTTTTGCTGATCCTTAAGTAGAGGCTATCAGCTTTCTTTTTTAGTTGATGTAGTCAGAAATTAATTCCTCACACCAGTAACTGAGGGAAGAATCACAGTTCTACATTTTTCCACCCAAAATCCCAGCCCATTTCTTTGGAAAAAAGAATTTCTGAATATCACGTGTCACCCTGGAATCTAGGTACATCTTTATCTCATGGACGAGAAAAGTATTTGTAACCATAGCCTTGTTTTGTAAACCTAGACTTGTTTTATAAGTATTTTACAGCTCTTTAAAACTCTTTTTCATGCCATAAGAAATTAATAAACCCAAAAAAAACTCAGGCAAAAAACTCTTAACAAAATAACTCACAGAACTGTACACAATGAAGCTTCAAGTTAATAATGCTACAGTCACCATATGGTCTTATTGCTGTTAGCTTGTCCACAATATGGTTCTCCTTTTGGAAATTAAACTTCAGTAGAGACTTCTTTGTTCTGTTTCTTCCTCTGAAAGACCTGGTTCATGCTGAAGCTCTTCCATAATAAACATTTTTCCCTAACTAAAACACAATAAAGGCTGAAGGAAAAAGAACAAATTATTTTGAAATATCATCACATTTTTTTTGTGTGGTGCTTGAATTCTCTTATAATTCATCAAGTTGCTATGCAGTAAAACTGATCTGTTAATATTTGTTTTGAGGCAAAGTTATGTTTCTGAGGAGTCACTGCTCTTGAGCAGGGAAACTCTGAGCTCATCTCTACACCCCCCCAAGAGTCAAGCTGTTATGTAATGGATATAAATGGGAAAGTAAGGGAAATCTCATGTGTTAAGAGCGGCATAAGGCTCCATGAATCCGGATCTCTATTTAGACATTGATGTATCAGCAGATGTAATATTTTGGTCAGAACCTCCAAGTAGTGGCTGACTTGACAGAAGAGACTTGAGGATAACGAGGGGTTTCTGTGAAGGGAGACTCACACCAACAAGTAGCACTGGAACAGTTGTGAGAGTTTTCCATTGAACATGTGTTGAAGGATGTTATTCTGAAAGGCTCATAGTCAGAAAATAATGGGGGAGGGCTGTAGACCTGTGTGTCTGCATGGTTCATGTGGTGTTCCCATTTCACCAGAGCACTGAAATGCATGTGTGATTTTATTAAGAGTTAGATTAGTCTTCTCCTTCTTGCGTGCTATTAGATGTGACAGAAATGTTTTGGTAGAGGGTTGTGTTGGATTTGAGATAATAAGTACTGAATTATGAAATACTTACATCTGAAAGGAAAACTAGTTAGCCAGAAAAAAAAATCATAGTAACTCTGTATACTCATAGTTAATTCTGCATGTGTTTGTGATATTCCTTAGGAGTTGGGCCTCTGCCAACTACGGGAAGGCGCATCTGGCAGCAGTTTGAGGGCCATTCTGTGTACTTTCACCCTGTTGGTTTATCATACTTACGTCTCCTTAATCCTTGGTGAGACCCACTGTGTAGCTTTTCAGTCATGCTACACCTTATGATAGATATTGTGATTTATTTTTATAACTGAATTTCAAAATTGTGGCCAAATAGGAGTTTGCTGTATACTTAATTATGATCTGAAATTAATATCCATGACAAAGCTATGTCTGCAGAAACAGTGAGGGTAGATAGCATTGTAGCAACATCTTGCTTGATTTGCGGGGCTCTCTCAATATGTGACGGCAAAATATTGCAAAAAAGTATTAAGTTCAGAAAAGTCATTATCCATAAATTAACATCAGATACTGTGAAAACTATCGCCAGAAAAAAGCCTACACACCCAGAATTAATTGCTTTTGCCATTTAGAGCTAAAAGTCGTAATTAATTCTGTATGCTTCTTTGCCATGTATTTTCACATTCTTTAATTTTTAAGTATTTCAGTCCTTGTCCCTCAGGCTCATCAGGAAATTAGGGAGAACTTCATTTTTTCCAGTATCACTTGTATTTCATTACTGAGTTCAAAACTAGGGGAAGAGGCAGCTGAGGAATGTTTTCCTGAGTTGCTAAAGCAATTAAAGGGATTTAAAAATATAACTAGGACCTATAATGGAACAGCTTAAAGAATATTCCTATAATTCTAGTCTGTTTCTATTTACAGACATTTGGCATCTTAAAAGGACTTAGTGTCTTTGGGACAAGAATTTAGTTTTATAGAAGCACAAAATGATGAAGTAATTCTGGTTTCCCATAAAAGCCATCATCCATTGATCTGTCAAAGTCATAATAGGATTTGAAAACAAAATCTTAATCTGTGAAACCTGAGGTTTTTTTAAGTACATTGAGGTCGGTTTGTTATGTTTTCTAGGTACAGGGGAAGCCAACCTTCAGGAGGCAGACAGTCTACTCGAACCCTACCTCCAGAAATTTCCAAATGTGCGTATTTTCAATAAATTTTATAACAGAAATATACTTCCCTAAGCTCAAAATCCTAACTGGTTATTTTTCTCATCTCCTTTCAAGGGTTCCATTATTCTATTTTATGCTGCCAGAATAGATATACTGAAAGGAAATTTTGAAAAGGTAAATCAGTTTTTCCTTTCTGAGGTTTTTGTTTATTGTTCAGCCTGAGGGGGAAAAATAATTAATTAATCTAAGTATCAGTTGGACTGATAACTCTGCTGTTATCCCTGTTCACATTCATTGTCAATGTTGATTCCAGCCCTCTCTCTAAGTGACACTGAAAGGGAAGTTTATCTCATTTTACTTGTCAGGTGTTCTCCACCTGGGTGCTAGGTAAGAATTTGCTCTGTAATTAGACATGGCTCTCACATGGAGCCGTAATTGAGCCAGTTTTCATGATTCTTCCTTAACTACTCATAGGCGCAGCTGAGGTTCCAAGACTGCATAGCAGCCCAGCAAGAGTGGAAACAGATTCATCATCTCTGTTACTGGGAACTGATGTGGTGCTACACCTTCCAGCAGGACTGGCTTCAAGCATATCGGTATGCAGACCTGCTCAGCAAAGAGAGCAGGTGGTCTAAGGTAAATGGGCAGCTGGACATTGTTGTGATATACCAGTGGTCTCTACAGTTAAAGTTACTTTTCAGTTTGCACAATAAGTGCAATTTTTGCCTTCTTGAGAAACTCACAAGCAAAGACTCAATGGCACCAAAATGTTTTAATCCGGGTTAAGGATGAACTTTCTTTTGTGTTTTGAAGCATCAGAACCATAAGCAACAATGCTTTCGCCCCTCTGAAAATGGGGGTACTTACCTGAGCTGAGAGAAAGAAGAGGGATAGAAAAACTGTAAACTTGTCTCTCCAGTCAAGCTGTAACACTCACTGGTAAAACTTGGCTGAATAAACTGTGTTGTTTATAAACAGACACACCTACTCAGCAGATGCTTAGTGACACAAAATGAGAAGACTGCTGGGGACAGGGTCTCACAAGAAAAGCTGGACCATCAGATAACCTTTTCCTTGTAAAAATGTTTTTCAAAGTATGAACCAAGCACCATGTGTCAATAATTTTTTATGCATTATTATTGTCTGTTCCTATCTAGATTGCTGTTCTATTCTGCTTAGTGGAAAAGGGTATAACATCTAATTCTTGGCAAAATAGGAACAGAATAGTATATTCAACATGAAGTGCAAATGTCTTGAGTAGAGTTATGGATATTTCTTTTTTTTTTTCTCTGCAAGACCAGGTTATTGAACTCTCCTTGAATCAGTACTCAGATATTTCCTTCTGGTTTTTTTCAAGCATGTCTCTACGTGTAATAGATCATATAATAACAGTAATGGACTTTAGAACAGTTAGGTCATTTAATCTCATCTCTTTAACAGTGGTTTGCATAATAAATTCTCCTGTTCTTTGCAGGAGGCACCTTTAACTTTCTGACTAACTAACTAAAAATATTAATAAATACATTGAAAATAAATTTACATCAAAAACTGTGTGACAAAGGGAATGCTAAACTTTTATAGTTCTACCTGCCTGACAGTTACTGGAAACACTTTGCTGCAGCATTTGGGGTGAGAGGTTTGAGTCTTTAGTGTATTGATTAAACACAGCAAATTAGATGTGGTAATATGTTGCTTTTTCTTTTTGAAATAGGCAATATATGTATTCCAGAAGGCAGCAATTCTGTGTATGTTTCCAGAGGATGATTTGAAGAGGACTGGTGAGGACGTAGTGTCTTTATTCAGGTAAACTTTTATAAAGCAGCTGAGTGTGCACTCTTTTTCCTCCCATGTATTTGTTTTGTGTCACTTACTTCCTGCTTATAACCATAAATTTTTCAGCTTTTCTCTTTGCTTTTAGCATCAGAATATTTAAAATACTGCTTTTATCAGCAAAGATACCTGGTCTGTGTGGTGTAAAACAATTTTAAGATGTTGTATTTCAGAGGCAAACAGTAAATCTTGCTAACTGAAATGAGATTAAAAAAAAAACAATAAACAACTTATGTTTTCCATTTTCCCTTCTTGTAGACAAGTGGATGGTCTAAAACAGAGAATTGCAGGAAAATCCATCCCAACTGAGAAGTTTGCAGTAAGGAAAGCTCGACGCTATGCGTGTCCTCAACCAGTGAAACTGATACTACCTGTCCTGGTATTTGTTCTTGCTTTGTTTTCATCCTTTTGAAATGGAAAAGAAATCAGTATACTTCATTATACAGGGGAGGAATAATATTGTCAGGTATTATGTGTCTGCATTTTTAAAGTTTTTCTTGAAGAAATACTGCACACATGCAATGTGATTTTTATGAAAAGTATTAGGGGCTGGATCATACTACCAATTAAGCAGCAGTCCAAAACAAGTGCCAGATTTTTCACATGAAAAGTTCAGTCATACAGAAACCTGCATTCATGTTCTTTAGTTTGGCACAATTTTAGTCCTTGTCTTCTAGACCCATTAGGAAGTTGAAAAGTACTTCAGTACTTTTGTTCTTCTGATGAAAATGAAGAGTGGTAGTTGGTTTTGGTTGTAGTATTTTTCTTTTCTCATATTGAGTCTGAGTAAAACATGCAGAAGTTAAAGATACTTTATGAATGCTATTCTAATTTCCCATATTTTAACTTCAGAGGCATTAGTATTGCATAGTCTGTTTATATGTGCACAGCAATGCTACTTTTCATATGTGTATGCTAAAATCTTTATACATGCATAATTTACCAATAGCTCTACATGAAAAACCTAATTTGAGAAGGAATTTCATATGTTAAAGCTCATTGATGTGGAAAGAGGAGCACAGAAAATTAGTCCACCAGTTCTAAAATTTATTCCATATTAAATTGCATGTAGAGGACTAAGTAAAAGTTGTCTTGGGCTTGTACAGCAGAGTGCTTGTAAGCTCTGAGTATATACATTTGGTCTTGCTGTCAAATCTAGTATCTTTTAATTTAAGACTTTTTTCATTATGAATTAGGCATAACCAAACATAGTGTGTGGTTTAGTTCAGTAAATGTAAGTTAGACAGGACTGCAGAATTGAAACAAATCTAGCATGATGTAGTTGGTGTCAATAACACTCTTTCAGACTTTGAGAGAGCCAGATTTTTTCTCCTTCTGCAAACCCACATATTTACAATACAAATGGAAGTGGAAATATTTCAACAATGTATTGTATCAGATTCAGAATGACATTAGGCTTCATATGTCAGAAGTGTAATTACAATTACAATAGAACAAATGATGCTCTAGTTTGTGATGACTGAGTAAAGATCTTGGCAAAGCTCCTTGTTGGTTAGCATTAGCCCTCACTCTCCTATGTTTTACCATGTTTTTGATACATGTGATAATGTATCAAAACAAGCGTATTGCTTACTGTTGTGCTGAGGCATCTGGGAAGATATATTTCCAGGATTTGCCTTGGTTTTTTTCCAACAAGATTTTGTAGAAATTATAGTAAAATCATATGTTGGATGTGCCTACTGGAATCACATTTTTATCCAGAAAGTTGTACCTACTTCCAGTTTTGCTGTGTATGGAAGGTAACGGTCTATAGATTAGAGCATCTGTATATATATATAAACACAAGAGTGTGTTTTTGTGTGCATACTTATATAAGTATACTGTATATACAAGCACACACTCAAATGCACACCGAATTTACCTATCATCCCATAGAAGGAAACTACTTTCAGCTCTTTCTCTAGTTCATGTGGTAGAGGCCACAAGCTGAACCTAAAACACCCAGTTTTGCTGATGTGTTATGTGGATCATGGTAAACTATCATGTAATAAAATCTGTTCAGTTTACTTTTTGAAGCTTTGTGAAAATACTTGATAGTATGATCCGTTAAAAACGTGTCAGAACATTCAAAACTTGGAAACCCAGGTTAACTTTGTCAACACAAGTTCAATGTAATTTTTCCTTTCCTATTTATAAACATTTTGTATTGTTCAAAACCAACTTTTGTAGTATTTTTATGTACTCAAAATGTTCCACAACAGCCTTTTCAGAGGCACTCTTTAGTTAAATATTTATGCAATTCCATGAGTTTTTCTTACCAATTTTTTCTTCAGGGTTGGTTTTTTTTTTTTTTTTTGTCAGGAAATGATGTATGTCTGGAATGGATTTGCAATTGTGGGCAGAAGAGCAGACCTCACTGAAAATTTACTGGTAACAATTGAAAAAGAAGAAACTGCTCTACAAAATGAAACTAGTAAGTGATCAATTAAGGTGGAATTAATAATCTTATAAGAAATGCTGACATTTTTCTATGCTTCTGTCTTCTGATACTCTGCAAAGTGAGTGTTGACTTTGACAATGTGCTAATTAAGTCCAAGTATGGAAATCTTGAATGTGAAAGTTAGGAGCGGTTCTTCAGTACGTTTCTATGCAGCTCAGTTGATGCTGCAGACGAATACAGAATACTCAAGGACATGCAGTTACTAGTTACTGAACATGACTGGTCTAGCTTAGTTTTCCTTGTCTTTGAGAGTGTTCTTGGACCATGATCTGCTAATGCCTAAAATGTCTGAAAAATACTTTTTCCAAACCAATTTATATCACACTTAACTTTATTACAGAGGACACATGCAGCATAGAATATGACTAAGTATAAAAGATATAATGAAGTGCTATGCATGAATGAGTCTGGTTTTTTGTTTTACTGTCTGGCAAAATAAAACATGTTTGCTAGTTGTAAAATAAACTGTACTTAAAAAATGAACTTTGGCCATGGTTTTCCATCGTGGGGTAATATTTAGAGAATCAGCCCGTAACGTACTCCTAAAAGAATTTAAATTCCATTATTGCAACTGGTTTACTGCACAAGTACTTGATTTTGTCAGATTTTATCAGGTGGGTGCTGTCACTTGTTGTGAATTTTTTGGTAGAATCCTCTTTGGAGTTTTTCTAGAATAAATACTATCATTTTGCATGTGAAACTTTTTTAGTGATAATTCACTAAAAATAATTTCTATTAAACCCAGATTTTAGTCACACTTATCAACAATTTAGCAACTTAGTTTTACCAATGGTTAAAACAGCAATTCTGAAATGTAAGATATATCTAAATATGATTTACAGTGTAAATTGAGGTGATGCATAAGAAATTATACGAGGACATGCAGGAAATATATAATGGTCAAATCTGGTTGGTATAAGAAGCCAAATTAGAGTAACTTGTATGTTGGAATTGGGTTCCTTTATTTTTTGTGGTGCTCTTCACTTTTCTGCAGAATCAGTAGTGTGTGTCTTAAATCTCAAGTGTTTTCCTTTTTTGTTGTTGTGATATTAATGCGGAAGTGTAGTGATAGGTGAGATACTTGCAAATAAAGTAATTCCCATGAGCTCCACATGGTGGGTTCTGGCAGAACCTGTTGGAAATCCAGTGCTGTATTATGCAGAGGTTTGTACTAGAAGTGCGCATCAGTTGTAACAGGGAAGTAAATTTCCTGTCAAATCCCTGAGAAGATGTACAAGGTACCAAAATAAAAGCAACAGAAATAAAACCACTGTGTTTTCCTTACAGAAATTCACTGTTTGCAAATAGGATATAGTCTGGAAGTATAAATACTTTCTGTATAGTTTTTTAGTAATAACTTCAGTCAAATGTAATATTATTCTGGACTTCATATATGTAAACTTGATCTGCTTTTAAAGATATGGAATCAGAGAAAATAAAGACTCTGATTACCAGAGTTGCTGCTGAATCCCTAAGAAAAAGTGATTAAGGCTGCTAGCAGAGTATGACAAGGTTACAATACAATTTTAAGAGAGAGTTTTTAGTAGTAGTAGCATCAAAGGATTGCTAAGATGCTGTAACAAAAGGGTGTTGATTATACACTAAGGTCACTTAGGGATTGAGACTTCTTAGAACTGTTTTTATTTCATTTGCTTCAAGTGAATAGGCACAGCATGGAATCTCTCAAGGACTGAAAGTAATTTTGTGTTGTATAGAGCTGAAAATAAGAGATGGTAGAAGGGACAAATGAA
The DNA here is from genome assembly GCA_013397865.1 of Struthidea cinerea. Taxonomy (NCBI): domain Eukaryota; kingdom Metazoa; phylum Chordata; class Aves; order Passeriformes; family Corcoracidae; genus Struthidea; species Struthidea cinerea. The sequence continues at coordinate 142,089 of VZTI01005936.1, forward strand.
AGACATTAGAGATGGGGGTTTTTTGGTTTGGTTTGGTTTGGTTTTTTTCCACAGGATTTCTGGGAAACTTATTTTTTCAGTTTTTTTATTTCCAAGACATAAAAAAATAATATGTAACTTCAAGAAAAATTCTTTTTTTGGTGTATTTTTTAATCCTGGTAATGATACTTCCTGTGGTGCAGAGCACTGCAGCTGCAAAGATGGTTCTCCCACATTTATTGCAAGTTTGTCTGTGTTAAATTGGCCTGTGCATTTGTTGTCATTTAGTGTTAATGTTTTGGCATAATAGCTTTTATTCTTTTGGGAAATAACAGGGAGATACTAGTTGCAGTTGTTAAAGACTGGCGAGCCCTTACTGACATCAGTGCATGCCCCCAGTAATTTCAATGAATGAGTCCTTCAGGAGACAGTCACAGAATCCAATACCTTAGCCTAGCAAACAGGCTAGAGAGAATGCAAAGTGCTCATGCGCTGCGCTTGCACTGTCACAAAAAGCGCAGTCTGTCAGTTGCAATCAAGACTTTCTGGGTTTAAACACAGGCAGAAATAAGGCTGAACGTAGTGGCAAAGCACTTTGCTGAATCCTAAAATGCATTAGTCTTGCATGTTTCAGAACTGTTTACGTAGGATTTCTTTGGCAGACTATTAAGGAAAAAAATTAATGTGACCTTAGAGAGCTGGTAATTAGTTGTAAACAACATGATCTGAAGGGAGAGTGTTTTGCTTCCTGAATTGTTAATGTATGTGGTGCCATCTGTCTATCCATATGTGTTTTCTTTCCTTTCTTTTCCTTCCTTGTACCGAGCAAATGCTACAAACTAGGGGAACAAAAAAGGATCACACTTGCTAAGTAAATTTTGAATTGATTCAAACACCCTCTTTCATCTGGTATTTTTAGTCTTATTGAACATAAAACTTTATTGAAGTTTTCAAATGTTATACACTACTGCTGAGGCTTCTTAAACATTGGAGATGATAGAATTACTAATAAACATGGTTTCTTGAATTTGTACTGCAAAAGGGTTCTTGTGAGGAGTTCTGTAAGATAGAGGTGTAGTGTGGTTTTGTGTGGTTTTTTTATGTTACTGGTACTACTGGAGGTCTGCCAGTGCTCTGTAACTGGGGAAGCTATTAAGATAATGTCTCACTGTCATTTTAGCTGTTGCAAGTAAGAAATCTTTAATTAATGACAGTTTATGCCTGTTCGTTGAGTGTTTCAATTTCTTATTTCTTCTTTGCCTTTTAAGAGAAAGATAAGGATGTCATGGACAAGTCTTCTTTAGTAGACAGTATTTTAAATCATGCCTGAAGGTTGTGTACATTTTGAGATACAGAACATGAGAAACAAGGTCCTGAGTCTGAATACATACTCCCTACTGAAAATTTAATTTTCCTTTTCATGATGTCTTGAAATTGTTTCACATGTCTTGCTTTTACTGTTAGGTCACAATGAATACTATGTGGATGATGCGTGCATGTTGCAGCTACTGAAAGGCCTCTGCCTGAAACACTTGGGAAGACTCATGCAAGCTGAATTATGTTTCAGTAAAGTAATTCAAAGGTAAAAAAAATAACATAAATGGATTTTATAGCTTTGGTGACATTTCTGATACTCCTGTTGTAGCTGTCATGTTAGAATTTTGCATAATTAAGCATCCTGTTAAGGAGCTGGAATTAAAATACCTCTGAAAGTAGTTAGAGAACCAGAAAACTTTGCTTGTATTTTTCTGTAGCAATTTAGCACTTACTATAGCTTTATATGTGTGGTGTTTTAGACTAAATAAATAGAACTGTCAGGTAACATATCCAAATACACTTGGAATTGTATTTGCAGAGCTATCTGTACGTAAGGACAATTCATTTAGGTTTCCTCTTTGTTTGTTTGTTTGTTTGTTTTCTAATTCAGTATTTATTATTTCAGTAGTTAATGCTTCCCCATGTAGATGAGAAGTTGTTGTTACATGTTTCAGTCAAAGACTTGTTTTTCCTGTGTTATGGATTTATCAAATATTTCAGGTGTCAGATCCATACCAGCTGTAATAGCTTTTCTGTATAAAACATGAGTCAGGTACTGGTTGTAGTTAAAAACTTCTTGGAAGTTCTTAAGTATTTGGGCTGAAGAAGCATTTTTACATGTGCGATTTTTCTAACAAGTGATTTAGAAAAATTAGTAATTAATAATAGAAATTGTTATTGAGAATTATGTGTGTTTTAATTCTCTTGCCATCTTGTTTTCTCTTACCGTTTCTAAGATCCCATGTGAGTTTAGTCAAGCACTTTGTAAGTTGCAGGGCAGAGGGGGTTGATTGATTGCAAGTTAAAGGAACACTATTTCTGAAAAATCTTTTTCCAAAGGTAGTTGGCAATGGGCAGGCTTTTATAGCTGAGATATTAAAAAAAATCTAAAGACAACAGTTCTTCATAAAGCGTGTGTTTTACTTGGGTGAAAGGAATTACGAATTGAGTATCTACATTTTGTTCAGCTTTATTTTCTACACATCTAGGGCTGCTATAGTGCTTTAAGGCTGTTTATTAATGTGTAGAGAGTTAACCACTAAAAAAGGTTCCAGAGTGTTTTTCCTGGCTACGTGCTGTTACAGGCAGTGATTGCTTTTAAAAGTTAACTGGTCACTTTGTAAGTAACCATTTCTATATTTTTCTGATTTTCTAGTGAGAAGCAAATAAAATATGACAGTTACTTGGTGCCATTCACCCTGTATGAACTGGGTCTTCTGTACAAACAACAGGAGGAGAGAGAAAAAGCAATAAGATACATAGAAACTGCAAAGTAAGTGGATTTTTTTTTTTAATCACCTTGTAAATTAAGAATAGCTGGGTATTTCTAGCAAGGAAAGCACACGTTTGTTCTTCTTGACAGCTTTCTTGCAAAATACAAGTAGTTACAAATCTGTGTTCTTGATTTGGAGAACTTTTCCAACATAGTTGAATTGAAGACATGGGTTCAGTTTATCAGGACATTTAATTTTTAGTACTGGTCTAAGTCTTCTTTGCTCAGTTTGTGGATGTAGCTTTAAATGTCTCATAACTCATCTGTCTGTCAATCTCCATTTCCTGTTGAAGGAATGAAGACTGTTAACTTACAAACATACGAAGTAGAAACAATCCAGTCCAAACATCTTTTTCTTAAAATAAGTTGTCTGTTTTGCAGAAACAACTACAAGGAATACTCCATGGAGTCCAGGTTGCACTTCAGAATTCATGCAGCACTTGACAGCTTGAAGGTGTCGCCTGCTTCAACACCTTGAATGAGGAGGGATGCTTTTCATGCATCAATAAATAGCCTACACAATCTTTTTGCAATCTTTTTTTAATCATAGAGAAGAACATAATGATTGTTTTCTGTCACTTCTGATTTTATGTATGTCATTCTTTTAGACCTTTTCTGTATAGCACCTATACTGTATCTACGTGCTGTTTTAAAGAAGACCTTTTTTTTTGTTTGATAAAAATAATTTAATATTTTACTTGAATGGGGGATATTTTTTTAAAAAAAAGGTGATGGTGCAATAAAGTTTAATGAAAACACTTTTTTTTATATGAGAACAGATGCTGGTTATGCAGTGGAACTGGTGATAATTTCTGCATTTTTCAAAAGTTTTATTTTCTGCAGTACACTTGAGACTTTTTTGCCTCAGGAACAAAAATGCAATGTCTGCAGATAACCTTACCCACATTTGGCATACCATACTCTGAAATTTGTGTTCCAGAGGAAAGAATTAGTCATCTTTGATTTAATTTCATTTTGGGAACAAAATGAACCTGACTGAAGTGCAATATTTTTACTCTGTCAGATGAAGCTAAGCAGGGCTACAGTTACAGTGTCTTTGCAGGTCTGCTTGATTCCAAAGAAGTGCTTACAGGGGATATGTTTCAGTGGTAGAAAAGCAGAGCTACAAAGGACATTATGTCCTTGTTCTAAAGTAGAATCAGCAGTCTTAAGTTGATCCTGACAGATTTATTTAACCTGTTAAAAAAAAAAAGCTTGCACTGAGAACATTCACATTGGTACTTACACGGGATGTCTTTCCCAGCGAAAAAAGACTGGGAAATTTTGCCTGGTATCTACCCCAAATAATTCTTGGCACAGCTGAAACTGATTGTTTCCCATCTTCCCTGTCATGTATCTGGAGAAAGGATTGTTCTTTTCCTTTTTGAAGCAATCATTTAATATTTGTAGACTAGCATCCCAGTCGGTATTCTCTGTTCTTGGATCCTAACCAAAGTAAATAAAAAAATTGGTAGATTTATGTATTTTCCTAATAATGAGAATAATTAATATTAAGGGAAGTTGATTGTGCATCAAAAAGTGAATCCACTTTTAAACTTGCAGTTAAGAAAATATGCATATTCTAGTCTAATTTCTACCAGAAATATGCAGTAAAATTGAGATACTTATAAGTGCATGTATTTTTCTTTTCATGCTTATATGCAAACAATGCAAACAATGAAACTGAATTTCCCATTTCTTTAGATACGTCATTTCTTTAGATTCTAGCTGTCTGTTCTTAAGAATATATTTGATTTTTATTTAAGTATACACCCAATAACTCTTCTTTCACTAGCTATTGCAAAACTTGCCATTTCCATTTTTTATCAATGCCAGTATGTTTACTTCTGCAGAGTAAATTCATAGTACCTATGCTCATGTATGTGATTTGCTGCCCTTAACTACCACCCAAGCAAAATCAGGACAAAAGAAATAGGTGAAAAATGTGTCCCCAGTAAATGAGTAACTGAAGTTTCTCATTGAACAGTCAATATAATCTAAAGGCTATAGCAATTCTTCTCATGTTACTGGGAACACAGCTTTCTTCTATGACTTATAAATAATGAGGTCATTTAATTGCTTATAATTCTGTAATACAGTGGTAAATTTACAGGAGAAGTAAGAGTTTAAAAATATTAGCTAAATAAATATAACAGGTTTAAAATGGAGACCTGATCCAAAGTCTGTTTTTCTTTGTTGGTTTGGATTTCTGCCTATTGTAAATGTGTAACTGAGTTACTCTATAAAATTATACACATGTAGGTTTGAAGCGTAGTTACCTGAGACACTGAATTACTGATAAAATAAACATGTTTATTTTCAAATATATTCAGTTGACTGTAGCTAAACTTCCAAACAGATTAGCATATGTTGCCAACTGACTTCTCTAAAGATTTGCCCGTTTATATATATAATCTGACTGCAAACTGTAGTGAGCATAAACTCATGTATTTTCAGAAAATACTTTTAATGCATCTGTGGGCATTATGTGTTCAGTTTAGGATTATTTTGTTTTAATCTGGTTATTGGATTGGGGTCTGCTTCATTTTCCTGTGGAAGGTGATTGCAACAATTGCCAGTAAAACTTCTGTAATTTGTGTTCCAAATAGTATTCGCTCTAGAAGAGTTATAACTGGGACTACAGACTCTCAGGATGGAGCATGATGTTGTCTCTGATCTCTTGTTTTTGTGGGAAGTGTCTTACAGCTAATATTTGATGGGTGATTTGAGCTAGAAATCAAAATTAACAAAAAATGAGCAATGATATTCCTTAGAAACTTAATTTTTCAAAGTTTAGTGCAAAGCTCCAAGTAGCAGTGTACTTTTTTCCACGGGTGATGTTACTGACTGAAGAGAGAGTAAAAAGAACTGTTTTCTTCAGTTCAGCCTTCCAAAGGTAATAATATTAGCTCCCTGTGTATGTTATACTTTGTTCTTTCGGATCAGCCTTTTTGCACTCATGCAGAGAACAGGCTGAGCAGCACAAATTTGCAATACCCTCTGTAGGGTGTTGGGGACCCAATATTAAGTACTATTTAGAGCTTGTCTCCTTTCTGTGCTGCTGTTTCCAAACTTTGCTAGAAAGATTGATTGATCAGGATTCCTAGCTTTAAGCTTTATTCTGGACATTTTTTTCCCAAGTTGTTAACAGTGGAAATATACATGTGTGAGAGTGATTTGAAACCCTTCCGTTAAGGTAGGTCTCCACAGAGCTGCAAGAGATGCTTTGTTTTCCAAATGCTGCAAAAAATTGTATGTCTCCCTGACACAATGCATCAGTGATGCATTATTATTTAGGACATTGTGTCTGAGTTAAGTGATTTCTGTCTAAGAGTTCAGACAAAGGGTCTGTGGCTTTTATTTTTTTTTTTTTAATCTGCTGTATACTGTACTGGGCCTTAAATACAGTCTGATTTAATCTTAACTGCTGTTTATAATATTCACCTCACATGCTCATTCTCCATGGGAATTTTGAATATTGTGCTGAGACCTTGAAACTAAGCAAAGCTGATCATTTACCTATGATGCTATAGCCTCTCTTGATAATAGTCGGAATTATAATATATACAAGAGCAAATTTAATTTGTTAGTTTAAGCACGCAAGGCTAAGCTTACAGTTATGTTATGACAAAAGGTCATTTAGTTCTTTCTGATAATAGATGTGTATTTTTTTTTTAAGTCAAGCAATAATAAATTAGCCTGGTTATAGGATAAAGCTTCTCTTTGATTAAGAATTGCCTACTTAGAAACTTACAGAAAACTTCTTGTCTGTGCGTATCAATCAAATGTTTAATCTATTGAAAGATCGTTGTACTATGGTTTGTAAGTCTTTATTCATCAGTTTTTAACAGACATTGAAAGCAAATATATGTTGAAAGAAAGCTGCTGCAAGATTGTTACATATCTGTTCTAATACACAGCTATAGGGTAGCAGCTATATGTAGCACTTTATGGCCAGAGAAATGTACAATAATCAGATGTTGTTATGTTTCTGAAACACTTTGCAAAGCAATGTGTAAAACAAGTAATTTCTTGTAACAAATTCAACCTAGACTTTGCAATAATTTTATTACTAATCTTAATGTTTCATGTCTTTTGTTTCTGTGTATTCTTATACTGCCTAGTTCAACAAAGAATGTTTATATTTGCTCTGGTGCTGCAGTTTTTTTGCTTCTGATCTACTGAGATTTGCACATGTTCTTATCTGGTACTTGATGAGTAAACAGTGAGGGCAGAAAACCAGAAGTATGTTCTGGTTTAAAGAGCATGTAGAAATGTTCATTGTGATGCACTGGAATGGATTTTCACTTCAGAGGAATAAATCACATATGCTTGTGCTACTGAGTGCTGAATTTGGCACTGTATTCTAGTTGTACATCAAGAACCTTCAGCTGAGATTTACCAAAGCATTGTCATCAAAAAAGGCCTGATCTCTAGTTTGAACATGCTACCTTGGGCTTAGAGCTTTTATACAACCTGTCCAGACTGAGAGCTTCTACAAAGCTGTCAAGATCTGTTGAGTGAATAGAGGGTCGTGTGAATGGTGATAGCAAATATAAAATAAGCTACAGCATTTTTTTGTTTGTTTGGGGGATTTTTGTTGTGCTGCTGGTGTTTGGAGATATTTTTTTTTAATTGTGTTTTGGGTTTTGGTTTGTGTTTTTTTTTTTTTCCTTAATCTGGAAATGCTATAGGACAGATGCATAAGGAAACAGTGTGGCTCTTAACAATGCAATTGATAGAAGAGTACCCTCTGGAAAGAAAGAGTCCATGGTTAGCATAGCAAATGCAATGCTTAGTGATTGCAAGATTAAATAATCTCCTTCTTCTAGTAGTGTAAGCATGTACTTCCAGTCTATAGAGAAGCACATGTCAGCTAGTAATCCCAGGCAGAAACATCTTCCTAGATCTAGTCACTGATCTAAAGACAGAACTTCTTCAAACACATAAGCAGTAGGAGATGTCTGTTTTCAGTGTCAGGTCTTTAGGTCCATGAAAATTTCAGTGGGCCAGATTCAATATCTATGCCATTGAAGCATGGAGAATACTCAGTGTTCATGTCATGTGACTGTGGGAAAAGTTAAGGTTTTACTAAAATCCCACCTGAGAGGTTAATGATTTTACCTGCTTGAGCATGTAAATGCGGACTTCAAAACTCGATTTTCTTACTGTGTAGTGGATATAAGAGTATATAAGGACAATTTTATTGACAAATGACATACTACTACAGTATTTACAGTCAGGGTGGAGGGATATGCAAAATTAGGTTAATTCTACTTATAGAGCTTATGTTAGGCTTAACTGGTTCCACAGCAATAGGAGATCTTCAGAATTAAACTTGGTTGTAGAAAAGAGGGCAGTATGAATTTAAGTATGATGTTATTTTCATTACAGTTTTGCTCAAGGTGATAGAACTTATGTCCAGGCAAAACATGATGCCTAAATATACTCAGGTACACATATAAAACTTTCATTTGTAACACCCAGTCCTCCTTGATTAGGTTGTTTCTCTCTCTTTTAAGAGACATTCTGTATTGCATGCATTGATGAACTTAAGCAGTATTCTACAAAGGATACAAAGCAGTAATTTAAAATTTCACGTGGTGTAGAATATGCATGCTCAAGCTTTGCTTGGAAAAGATGCATGGCTTAAATCTCTCTCCAAATAGTAAAGTTGCTTCAAATCCATCTGTATTAGTTTTTACATAGGAACATTGAAAACTTACTGAAAATGAGAGAATGTCTGATGTTCCTTCACCTACTGTTAATTGGTTTTACACTTTGAAGAAAGTTTAGTCTTTTTTTTTTTTTTTTAATAATACGGATAAAATTCAAGATCAGTTTCTTTTCACAGCCCAAATGCAAAATGCTCCTGCTGTAGTTTACATTAATTTTATTAGACTGTTCATATGCTGTGGAAGCAACTTACTTCATTTATTGCAATCAGTAATACTAATAATACTCTAATCGCTGTGTCTACTTCATAATGAATCTTTGAAGTGGAAGCTGCTTTACATCAGATTTTTGTGAGCTGAAAGTAAAGGGGAAAAGGTGAAAGTGAACCCTGGAGGCCAATGAAAATACATCTACTGACTATCAACTTACAGGCTGTTTTTTTTACATGCTAAGATTTCAATGGGTTAAACAGAAGAAAATAAGTAAGCCTTGCCTGAAAAATAAAACCTGCAACCCAAAATACTGTATGCTGTTGACTAATAGCAGTTCTTACTGAACAAGTCAGTCTTCTAAGGAAATCTGAGAAAGAGCCAGATCAGCTAACTTAATGTGTTGGATATGTGCTGTATGTGAAAAGTTACTTGGAGAATGTTACAGATTGGAAGAGACCTTAAACATCATCTGGTCCCAACCCCCACCATGGGCGGGGGCACCTCCCCCTAAACCAGGTTGCTCAAGGCTTTGTCCAACCTGGCCTTCAACACTACCAGGAATGGGGCATCCACAGCTGCTCTGGGCAACCTGCCCCAGTGCCTCACCACCTTCACAGTAAAGAATTTCTTCTCAACATCTAACCTAAATTTCCCCTCTTTCAATTTGTACCCATTCCTCCTTGTCCTGTCGCTACAGGTGCTGAATCCCCTCCCTTGCCCTGCTGGCCAGGCTGCTTTTTTTGGTGCAGCCCAGGGTGTGGTTGGCTTTCTGGGGTGCAAGTGCACATTGCCAGCTCATGTTGAGTTTCTTACCAACCATCCCCTCACGTCTTTCTCCCCAGGGGGTATCTCTCTCCATTGATACCTTTGGGATTTTGGAGTTAAGCAATCTAATTAAAATCAAGTGTTATATATTTTCTTGAATAAACACTTCCGGTTCTCAGTGCCACTTGTTAAATTGGTGGTCCTCACATTATGTTCTATTTTCCATCGTCTTTTTTTTTGTTAGTTTTTATTAAAACTTCTGTCTTTATTTGATACATCACCCAAAGAGTATGTTGCAATAAAGATACCAGTTTTGGTACGGAGTTCACTGCAAAATTGAATTTAAATTTTACTGATTGGCAATGGCAGGACAAAAAACTGAATTCCGGTTTCTGAAACAAGTTTCCTTAACTTCAGGAATCTTACCTATGTACCTAAATGGTATTAGGTCTACCAGTCTGAATATTCTCTAGTGTGACATCTGGAAATTTTGTTGAGATGGACTTTGGAAACTACTACATGCCCAGTGTTTCTGGTGTACGAAACCCCATTGCAACTGTGGTAATTTGGCAGCACCTGTTTTCCTTCTGGAGAATTCTGTAGCTGAAAAGGGAGAAAGAGATCCATGCCTTTGCTTTAATTTTTTTTCCTTGAATTTTTTACTGCTTTCCTAGGACAGCAGAGCTGGGTTCTTGTCGTCGCTGCCACGGCCACCCGGTGGCCTGGCAGGAGGCAAGGCGGTGTCCTGGTCAAGGACCAAGGGGACACAGTCCTCGTGGCTGGGCTGGAGCGCTCTGCTCGGGGCTCACAAAGGAGCAGGCTGCAGCTCAGGTGCTGCTAGGCAACATGGGCGACGGCGAAGGAGGCAAGAAGGACCTTCTCAGTGCTCACAGTTCCAGTTTATTGAAGGAAACAAGGCAACGAGGAGAAGAGAGCAGGAGGGACAGCACGGAGAGAACGGGGGCGGGGGGGGGAAGAACAAAACAGCCCCTTTTAAGGTGCTCACAAAGGGGCGGAATCAAGGGAAAACAGCCAATAGGAAAATGATGGGAGTGACAGTTGGCCAATGGGGAAATGAATAGGGAATAATAACGCATAATCAATACAACTTATAAATATACATAAACCGACAAACCAATGGGGGTAACAGAACGAAAGAAGGATCTGGAAAGAAGGGAGGAGATGTGGCAGTGGCAACACCCAAGAGGGGATGGCCCTAGCTCTGGGGGCCATCCTCCGAACTGCCTTCGGACCCGCCCTCGGGGTCGGAGTCATGGGCAGGGAAATTGATTCACCTAATGACATCCAGCCCCGAGGTGGGCTGGGTCACTGCAACAGGTTCTTACTCTTCTCTCTCTGCTAGACTGAAATTGGTAGGAGAGTCTTCAAAGACAAAATCTTTTGTCTTTCATTAGTGTCTAGATCTATGCTTCCCTGGGATAATGTGCAGCTGAGATACCTGCTTGTCTTTGCTGGCTGTTGTGGGGTTCTGTTTACCCACTGCTTTTCTGATCACACATTGTTCCCCCACCTTTCCCTTTCCCCTAGCCCTGGCCACTCCTTGGGATTCTCCCTATTGGTTCCTACACCCCAACTCCGCCCATGTACTGCCCCTGAGCCCCTGAGAAAACCCCCCTGCTCCCTGGCCTCTGGATCTCTCTTCCTCTGGGGTTCACAGGGTCAAGATGTGACCATTAAAGATCCTCTGAAACCCTCATGGAGAGATCCTTCTCGCCTCCTTTGCCATCACTGTGCTGTAAGGCTGACAGCTAACCGGAGCAAACTGCGGGGCCGTCTGGAATGGACTGCGGGAGGACAGAGAATTGCTGCCCTGCCCTAAGAAGCCCCCGCTGCCCTCCCAGAGAAGGCTACTGCGTGCTAAACTAAACCTAGAGTTTACAACAGGCTGTGAGAGTCGCACCATGGAAAAGGGATGGCCACTGGGAAAGGGAGAAAATTCAAGAGAAATTCGTGTGTGAAGGATAAGTAACATGTCAGATAGGGGTTTCTGTAGTGCATGAACAATTGATGTCACCTTAGACTGTGGGGCCAAACAGATTAAAATGAAAGGATAAAACAAGGATTTCTGTCACAAGGATTGTGACAGAAGCGTGTCTAGAAAGAGAAGTTATAGTGCAGAGTACTCACTTGCTAACTAAATGGAGGCAATGTAATCCAGAGGTGGTGGTGTTGTAGACAAACAAAAATAAAAATAAACCCCACAAACAAACAAAAAACAAAGCCAAAAAGAAAACCAACCCAACCAACCAACCAAAAACCCTCAGAGTTCTCACTTTGCAACAGGGAGAACCTGCAGGGGTATTACATAGTTTCAGAAATAGCTCTTTCATCTGGAAGTTCTTAAGTTACAATGTTTTTGTAGCGTGGGTCTCACAGCTCTGTCAATAGGCGAAAATTCATAGCAATGAGAGTCCATTGTATTGTTAACTATTAAAAGCATTGCTTGTCAGAAAATAGATCAGTGTAGCTGTAGACTCTGTCTCCCAGCTATTTCTTAGGGAACACTTAAGGAACCCTTAAACTGTCCTGTTCTAACTAAATATTGGCAACTGCTACCCAAATTCCCTGGCAGTAGGGTCAGTAGCCCTGCTGGACCTCACAAAAAAGACTCTGCATTGCAACAATTACTTTGTAAGTGCCACACAACCCACCATTATCTACCCAGTGTGTCCCTACAGATTCCAGAGTGCTTGGTGCAATCTGACTGTCTGATCCTGTTAACTGGTCTCCTGTGACCAGCTATACCGTATCACTGGAAAACACATGTGTGGGTTTTGGTGCTGAAGAGGCTTTGGGAGTACCTTGCAGAGTCTTGTGAAGAAACAAGGAGCTTCCACTGCAGCAGTTGCATCATATGGAGTTCCACAGCGGCCTGCTGTGCCATTTAGCAGAGTTTCTTGGTGTCGGATTTTCTTCTCTTCCCCGAGTACCCTGCTGGCAATCAGGCCCTAGGAAACAATATAGCATCAACAAAATCTTGCTTGTATTGGTTTAACTCCAACAGTATTTGTGGAAACAGCTGTTTGCTAACAATCATGATACGGTGTCTGAGCCTTTTAGGGGCCCAATTAGTACTGTTTTAAGGGCCAAATACAAGTCTCAGCTGTATGCATTTTGGTTCCAGTAAAAACCAGTAAAATTGGCTCTCATAGATGCAAGAGAGGCATGTATGTTCTAAACAAAGTGAGATGAAACACACAGCAATGGAAATAGCGTTCATTGCTTCTTACTTATTTACAAAGGGAAGATACCTCTGTGATAGCTGACCGCAAACACATGCCACATAAAATCCCTTCTTCTGAGACTTGAGGTAGGAGTTTGAACACTATGCAATTCAATCCAAGCAGAATGCACAGAGGACAGAAGTTTTTGGCAGGAAAAGAATAGTTATAGAACCAAATTTGGTTTACTCAGTCTTACGTTGGAGGCATCTTGTCCAGCTTCTGTAGCAGACAACAGGCCCTTCATCACTAGTAGATTTCACCCTCCTGTGATAAATAGATGCTATAATAATTGGCTTTTTTGCAAATGTTAAAATGAGTAGCTTTTGTCTATGAAAAGGTGGGGGGGGGAGGTGTGTTGTTTTTTTTCTTTTCTGTCATTTAACCTGAAAATTTATAACTGTCTGCTTAGTTTTACCAGCACCAGCTATCAACTACTGATAAGAGATCTAGATTGTTACTGGAAAGAGTTTGAATATGCAACTATCTGTTGATTCCGGGAAACCACTGAAATTCCATTCTAAAAAGTTACTGGAAAGGGTTTTGAATATGTATAATTGTTGATGAATATGTATAATTGTTTATGAATATGTAATACTCCAGGTGTATGTAAAGCAAGTCTCCGAGATCACAGGCATGCTCTTGGCTGAGTGCCAAAGCATCCAGCACTGTAACTTTTGCTTTATTATTTTTTTTGTCCCTTATTGTCCTTTATTAAACTTTTCAATTGTAACAGGAGACTGAACCTCATTTTTCACACTCCTTTTGTGACTGATGCCTTCTATGGGTCTTCCAGGGTTCAAACCTGGAAGAGAGAAGCTGGGAGGGGTTGCGGTCTTGCTCAAAGAAAATTTCCTTCACCCCTGCTCCACACTCTTTGCTCACCCTTTGCAAGACCTAGTTTATCTTCTCTCTTTTCTCCCAACGCCATGAAAACTCAAGTCTACATCAGCTGGTTTCTGCCCAGCCCTCCCCCTTTGCCAGGTAAATGGAGGGAGCAGACAGTCTGGCACAGTCCAGCAGCTCACAGGGCTGGGCAGTAATGCTCTGCATGGAAGACAGAAGCACGAGGGGTACGATGTACAGCCAGGGAAGCAGCCCATATCCTGGGCAGTGGCTTGGCCTGCTATTGGCTCACATTCCCTCTGGCTTGGCTGTGTGTGGAAGTGACCCTGGTTAATGATAGGCACACATGGTGAGCATGAGCAGGGACAGGTGAGAAAACAAACAAGATGCCAAACCCTGCAAGGTGCCCTTGTTAAAGAAAAAAAGCCCAGCAAACAAGAACCGTATGTTCTTCATCACAGACCTGCTTTCGGCAGCAACACCTGTGCAGGAGACTGGAGGCTCAACACGCCTTGGGCTGGTCTGTCAGGGAGGTTGCTGCCCACCACAGTACGGAATGAGCCTTCTAGCAGCTGGGGGATCACAGTCACCTCTGCTGGCCAGGGAGTGCACACTGGACACTGGGCTAAGTGGTTTCTGTGGTGAGACTTTCCTCTAAGCAAAGCACCCGCAGTCTTTCCAGGCTTGAACTGCTGCTTTGGCACCTGGCTGGACGCGAGGTGCATCACGTAAGCCATTTCTCACACTCAGAACATTCAAGATGAGACTGCAGCAGCAAAAAATGACACTGTGAGCCTGCTCAACTGCAGAGCATGAGATACAGGATGGCGAGAACCGGAGGTCAGCAGAGAAATCCAGTTTTTCTGCTGAATGTGAGACAAGCCACCATCACTGAGAATAACCTAGTCATGGTCCCCCACCTCTGTGTCCAGAGCAGTGAGACAGAGCAGCAGAGCTTGGGATGTCCCAGCTTCAAAGAGTCCTCAGCGACAAAGTGTTCCTCCCTGCTGATCCCTGCTCAAGATTTGCAGGTGGAGCTGGTTGTAATCAGGATATTTACTGATGTTCATGTGGAAGTAATAAGCACACTTTTGTGTAAAAACAGAGCCTTGAGCTTGAGAGGTTCCAGATATCTTAACGTGCTGCAGGCAATCTTCATACAGATGGTATGGATGACACTCTACACTTGGTGAACAGGGAAACTAAACAGGGCAGGTCATGTAATGAAAATTACAGATTTAAACTTTCTTACTTAAAAAAACTGCACAGTGAGTACTATTTTTAATATGTGAGAGGGCACTGTGGGTGATGTGGCACTTTTCCAGTGACAGGTGTTAAAATTGGGCTCATTAGTAACTAGGCTTGATCTTAGTCTTGAAGGAGTATCCTGCCAGGAGCTAACTTCATCCTTGACAACACAAACAACCAGTCACCAAAAAGAAATCAGGGGTGATGGAGATTGATTCTCCTCCTGCCATGGGGATATGGATGGTTGCATCTTTACTGAAGGTTAGGTCTTGGCTGGGAAGGCAACTTCAGAAAACAGTTAAATCATTTCTTTTAAAGTTTATAAAAGTTATCACTACACAATGAAAAATGTGCAATTGTTGAACAATGTGTTTTAAAAAGTAAGGAAGCCCCCCAGAGGGGCTTCAGGACAGTTTTACAACCAGCCCAACAAAATCAGAACGAGGTCCTGAAAGAGCTGCCAGTGTTACTCCTGATGAAGGATGCTGGGGTAGATAATGACAGGTAGTACCCACCATCTGGTCTCCTGACAGGGCTGGGGGAGTGCTGCTTGGGCTCCCTCACTAATACCAAGGAAAACATCCTATTCTCCCTGACTGGGGCAGAGGCAATATGAGTACAGCAGAAACTTCAGGCTTATTGTCCTGCCCCAGACTTGCAGTGACTGGGCAGAGACTCTGGAAATTCCAAACACCTGTCATGGGATCTTGCAACCTCTTGATTTTTTTCTTCCCCTCTACTATCTTTATCTTCTTCCAAGAAAATAACTTCAATGATCAGATCAGCCCTTCTCAGAAGGGAAAAACACTATTCCTTGGGGAGGGCATTGGCTGCCAGGAGCTAACTTCATCCTTGACAACATAAACAACAAAGGATTCTGAAATTACAGAGGAAAAAGGGGTTACTCTTTACAGGAGCTAATTGAAATTTGGTGCGTGGCTGCCACGGCCGCCCGGTGGCCTGGCAGGAGGCAAGGCGGTGTCCTGGTCGGCGACCAAAGGGACACAGTCCTCGTGGCTGGTCAGAGCGCTCTGCCACAAGCGCACGATAAAGCAGGCTGCAGCTTGGATGTTGCGTAGCAACGGGACTGCAGCGAAGGAGGTAGAGGGACCTCTCTGGTGCCCACAAATCCAGCTTTATTGATAACAAAGTAACAAGGAGCAAAGCTGAAGGGGAAAGCACGAGAAGAGGCAGGGGAGGAACCCGAGAAGCCTTTTTATGGTGCTCTAAAAGAGGGAGGAACTAAGGGAAACAGTCCAATAGGGAGATGATGGGAATGACAGGTGCCAATAGGGAAAGGAACAGGGGAGAACTTTCTGGAACTTATACAAAGGCAATTAAACTAATAAATATACATAAATAGATGAACCAATAAGGACTAAAGAACAAGAGAAGGGTCTAGAAAGAGGGGAGGAGATGTGGCAGTGGCAATCACCCAGAAGAGGATGGCCTTAGGTCTGATGGTCATCCTACGAGCTGGCCTCAGACCTGGCCTCGGGATCGAAGTCAGGAGCAGGAAAATTGATCCATTTAATGACATCTAGCCCTGAGGTGGGCTGGGTCACCACAACAATTGGGAATACAAGATGCTGTGGGAGTTATTTTCCAGGATATGAAAGAAATAGCTGTAGCTGTAATAATATTAGCAGAATCTGAGAAATGTGTGCAATTTTATTGAGGACAATCTAATTGCTGGAGAATCAGTTGGAGGACTGAATACAGACATCTGCAGGTTATAAAGAAAGGTTATTCACAAGGGAAACGGGAGTCTCAAAAGCAGAAAGCAAGTTTGCAAGACTAAAAAAATCCTGTTGGTATTGCCAAGGTAAAACATCTTCAAAAAATGGTGTCATGGGTTTGTGGTTCCAGAAACTGGTAAGTTGGTCATTGCCTTTTTGGCTGCACTGCCTGCAGGTGCATGAGTACATAGCAGGGCATACGGCCAAAATACCAGCTGGGAGGACACCTTGGCATGGAGGTCTGTAGATACAGTACATGACAGATCCAAAGCATGGAGCTGCTCTAGGGGGCTGGACGGCCTTCTTCGGACATTTAGGGTGCGAAGGGTAAAGAAGTATCTGAAATTACATCGGAGGGGGCGGTTGAGACAGATGGATGTTGATTGTTTTCAGACCTCTCTGAGTCTTGTGCATTGCCCGTTTGGATCTCATGCAATGCACACTTGGGGTCTGTTCCCATTCTGGAGAAGAGCAGGAGCACAACTGTGGCCGACATGGAGAGACTGAGCCTGGTGCTGTTACTGGACTTAAGGTTCCCGATGCACTGATGTCTTGCTCCACCCACAGAAGAGAAAGCAAGCATTGCAAAACTTCAAATCTGCAATTTTCCTACTGGGGGGTTGCAGATAGATGTTGAAAATGAGAAAGGAGTGTAAAACAGGGGCTGCTGAGAAAAGAGCTGTGCATGCTGTGAGCATGGAGGGCAGCATAGCAGTAAACAGAGAGGTGGTATCTCTTGACAGATCCTTGCTGCTCTTGTTATGAAAACAAAAAGAGTTATCAAACTGTGTGGCTTGGAAGAAATAAAGAAGACCTGCAAGAAATATTAGATAATAAAGCACAAGAGCCAGATGGGTATGCAGCTGATTTTATGGGACTTTCTGTGGCAAATTATTTCCAATTGTAAATAAAGATTTTAATGCACTTAAAAAACAAAATGTTCTCCCCTAACTTAATTTAGCCCACCAGAAAAAAAACCAAAGAAGTGTAGAGTGTACAAATCTATTTCATTATCTTGCATTGTCTACAATAATTTTAAAATTAATTACTTTTATATTAGGAGCCAGTGTTATAGGACTTTCTGAGACCAGGTTTTCCAGAAGCCACTGCTCTCTTCATCACAGCATGAACTGAGTATGTCAGCTTTGCTGTGGCATTAAAATTTGATTGACCAGGAACATCTCAGCAGGGGATTCAGTTTGCCTCCTGCAAAAGTAAGCCATTCACTCACCCAGTCGTTTTCTCAACCTACATACTGGAAGACCAGCAATTACCCTTTTCCACTGGTGCTCTGGGAAGCAGAGCACTCTTGCCTTGCCCGTGTCAGAGCCCCATGGGCTCTGTGCAGCCCTGATGAGTGCCAGTGTGGGGCTCTGAAAGCGCTGACACAGAAGTTCACAGCAGTGGACACCAGCTCAGTGCGTAGTGAATTAAGCCTTTGTGTGGAGCTAGAAGTACACTGAGTGTGCAGTAATTGGGGTAGAGATGTGTATGCCATTCCTGGAGCCTTGCAGTAGTAATGGGCCTTTTGTCAAGAAGTATTTCAGAATTTTAGATTGTACCAGCCAAACACAGATTTTCTATCTGTGTAAGATGAAATATATCCCCATATTTATTCATGTAGGTATTAGTTGGTGAACCATTTCTGTCAGAGGTGAAGACTTTGAACGATGTTACCCATTTACCAGAACCTGGGACCTTGTTCAGCACCTTTGTTGTGCTGTACACATATTTCATGTACACCTCTATTAAAATGTATTTGTTTGATATTGGTTGCCATGGTGTATATATAAACAGTCCTGCAGATACAGACATATGTATGAATATGTGTGCATAAATATGTGTGCTATTTGAACATCTATTTAAAATAAATGAATAATTATGCCACTTAGGCATAACTTCACATAGCAGCGTCAACCTTAGGATTATGAATTTCTGTGCGCTTGGAGAACACTTCTGTTGTGTTAATGCTTGCTCTGCAGCTGCAGCACAGTCACTAGCATAGAGGTTTATTGCAGGAGGTGACCCCAGCTGACTCACTCCATTCAGAGGGCCGTGGGGTCACTGTCATGTGCTTAGGCAGAGGTACTCATTTGCTATAGATGTGGTGATTTCTTCTGGTGCAGGATGACCCTGATAGGTCTGATTTCCAGATTCAAACAGGTGTCCACTTGGGGCAGAATACTTCACCCTAACAAAGCTTATCTGCTTGGCCTGGGATCTGGTCGGAAGATACAAACAATGCAAGCTATTTGTGGTGAGTTACCGGAGGCACCAGTAGTTTTTGGTGTTGGATATCCTAAAAGCCCAACTTGGCTTACCATCTTCAAACACACATCTGTCACTTTGAAGTAAGGTTTGAAAGCTAAGGTGCTAAACTGGCCTGAAGGCATATGATTGGCAGCCAAATTCTTTATGCTGTAAAAGTCCAGCATACTTTCATTCATTTAGATTCTTCCACATACTTGAAGTATATGGAGTTTCTCCCGTGGTTTGGTATGTCTCTTCATGGTTAATTCCCAGGGACTGATGTAAAGAGAAAGAAGTATTCCATGAAAAGAAGTGTGGTGAAATACAGCAAAACTTCTACTTCATGTTTCTTTTGCTAGCTTTAATACATCATTGTTTCAATATAGTGTATTTTGCCATTTTATGTCATAGATGACTAGTGTTTTTAGCTTTATACTGAAAGTAATTCTGATTCAGATGTCTGTTAATGTCTCTTAATAAATAACTCATCTTTTATAAATATATCTGATTTGCCATCATTAAAACTTGTGGGACACAGTTATGAAAACTGAAACTGTTGATAGTCTGAAGCTAAAATGAGATCCAGTTGCCCCAAGACTCCTCTCTCTGAGGAGGAGTTTAGAAAGCAAGGAGTTTTCTTGGCACCTTGTGACTCAGTGACAGGGCTTCTTCAATAGACTTTGTCTGAAGCTCCCATTTCACCCACAACACTCACCTGTGAGCAGCCAGGGCTGATGATTTTTGCTCCGACAGGAGGCAGATGAAATCTGCTGTGGAGCTGTTGCTCTCTGCTGTGCCAGGCAGCAAACTCATCTGTAGGTGGGAAGGCAATATTTTGGTGAGGCTTTATTTATACCCTCATGGCCACATGCTAAGGAACACCAAGATGGGCTCTGAGTCTTCTGAACCTTTTACATTCTGATTGTTTTGGTTTTTTTTCGTGGCTCCATTAAGGTTATTAATAGCATTTTTGTGTTTATACATATTTTACCTAAGTGAATGTGAAATGAAAGCAACCCTGTCATGGTCAGTGATGTCTCCACATCCTGTATGGGCACCGTCTGCCTTGCTCCAGGGCTTTGTTCTGTGCTATGCTTTTCGCACTAAAGCATGCTGAGAGGTCCTTCCAAACCACAGCAGATCTTTCTGAACTTTAACAGGTAGTATTTCTCAATGCTCCTGCTGTAAAAGCAGACTCTTAATTTCTTAACAGTACTTCTAATGGGCCTGTGAGGTAAATAAAAATTACCATCATAATTCTAGAAAAGGATACAGCATGAATTTTTATTGCCTAGCAGTTTGAGACCTAGGACATCTCAACACTTCAGATCTCTGGGAAATTATGTTCCCTGATGAAGCTGGGAGTCACTCTTTTTAGTAATTTGTAGGTTTGTAAGACAAAATCTATGACTGCATCAGGGTGAAACACTGTCTTTAGGATTTTATGTATCAAGGAGGAGGAAGATAAGTATTTCTGTTGTTACTTTGATGCTTTGGCAGCTGTATAGAGCATCCAGGAGCCTTTATGACCAGTCTACAAGAGCAAATATGTTTGTAACATCTAATAGCTTCAGCACAATAGAAAAATTTTTTTCACCTCTTTTTTCTGGTATTGCTGTGCTGTGCTTTCCTCAGTAGGTGGCAAACTTCACAAGCTGTAGCTGGATGGATTTTTTTTTGCAGGCCTTTAACCTCAGCTAAAATAACATGTGCTGGGAAAGCTTTGCTTGGACCGCATCCAAATAATATTTGCATTCTTTCACTTGCCAAAAAGGAGCCATTATTGCTCCTAATTCAAACATTTTCTTTTCTGAACTGATCTGTGAAAAAGCGTATAGCTGCTGCAGTGGAGTATTTACTTTCTGTATGTACTGCTCTGTGAGATTATTGAATAAGCAACTGGAAGAATGCCCCCTTTTTTGCTATTTAAAAAGCAAAACAATGTATCCATGAAACACAGGCCTGGTTTGTTGATACCATAGATCAAGCATTAGTTAAAATAAGAAAAAAGCACCGCCATTTTTTTTTTTTAATAATAAGTATCCTCTGGTGCTACCATTTGTTTGGTATCATTATTAAGTGTGAGGGAGCATATGGCATTCCTCACACTACAGAGACAAGGATCATCTTCAAGAAACTTAAGAGGTCCCTCCGGCATATAACGAAAAGGACTCCTGTGCTTCAGGAACCATGGAATTCAATTCTAGTAGTGACACGGAGTAAGTAGGCGGGTGAAACAGAGAGCAGGATCTGCCTTGGGATGGACCAGTGACATTTCTGCTAACCATCCATGGGCTTTGCAGAAGAACCTGTCTCAGGAGCATTTGGAAGGAAAAGAACTGGATATCTGATGCACAGGAACACTAAGAAAAGAGCTGAAAGCACAAGGGGCTGTGGCTTGGCTCTTTTCAAAAACCCTGGAAATACTTGTTATCACATTTACAGTATAAGGCACTGTGCATGTAATGTGCATATTTTTGTGTGGGTATCTTCTCTGTGGTGTTTCTTCACTAGGAAGAGAGAGTGAAGAAAACTAGGGGAAGAAACAAGAAGCAATAGAGAGATTTTAACAGAAGATTTGAAAAGAACCAGGGAGGTTCAGTCCCTGGGATGACTGTTTGGTTGAAACTGTTGTTGCAGCTGTTCGGCTTGTTTCTAACGACATTGAATTTAGACAAAGAACAAAGGCCCTCTATTCCACTGCAAGCAAGTCTTCTGTGGGAATGTTTCTGGGTCTGTGAAAAAGAGATTGCTTCCTCATTAGCAAGAATGAATTGTGTTGAGGGGGGAAGACTGAAACCAGTCAGATTGGAACGGAACTGTGGTCTGAACTGGAATTTGCTCTTCTGAGTGGTAATGAGGACAAGCCATGCATCCACTAGGAGATCATTTCATTAATCTGTGCCTGTTTATTTGCATTTCCAGCCATGAGATCCTGAAACAATAATGGGAGTTGTTTTAAAATCTAACATCTGCAGCATCCATTTAAACTGAGGAAAGCATATTGGCTTTCTGTGGGAGAACTCTGTTAATACTTTTCTCATCCTTGGATCAGGTCTTTACTCTCCTTTTCAGCCCTAGCCTTCCCCCTCCTTCTCCCCCGCCGTGTATTTCTTCATGCTTTAACCAGCGTGCTCAGTAGATCTATTAACATAATCACCTGGTGTGATCAAATTCACAATACAATACTCTGTTTTCTATCTCCTTGTTTGTGCTCTCTCCATACCCTGCATATTCCCCATATAACCTGTTGATCTTGTTTGAATTTATGTTCATCTTAATCCTGTTATCTCCCAAGGTTTAAGGTGAGATTTCGTCTCCCTATTCTGGCCCTATTGTTTCCTCCTCTTTTTCCCCATGGACTTTCTACATGCAACCAACTCCTCATTTTGCATCTATGCCCTCACTTTAGGATGTGGCAGTTATATTTCCTGGGGGAAAACTGGTCCCTAAAAAAGCAAAGCAAAACAGGAGAAGCTCATAGCCTTCCTGAGTAGCCACAGAGATCCTCACACTAGCTCTGTTGGGGCTAAAATGGGAGACTAAGAGGCATTGCAGTAAGAAAGAAACAGTACTGTAAGTGAAATACAAGTGTCGCATACTACTGCAAGGAAAATACTCCTCTCCTAATCAATAAGGGAGGCTCAAAACAAAGAAATGGGAAAAGGTTTTGCAATCATGGTCCTTAAGGTCTGCCTCTGATTATTATAAGAAGAATGAGAAAGCTTGAACATTATAATTCACCATCTGGGGAAAAAGTGGAAAGCAGAGATGATGCCTGGATGTCATGGTTTGACTTGTTCACAAGCATCTGGGACACCAAGCCAGGAGGGAGACTGGGTCCTTTCAGGGCAATCCCTTGCAGCCAGCTCTAGAAGAAAGAAGGAGGGCCCTCTGACTCTGACTTAGCTCATGCAGTCAGTTTGTCGGGCAAGACGAAGCAGATACACAGAGGCATGAGGAAAATGGATATCAAAGCCAATGAGTTGCAAAAATGTTGGCTATAAATTTCAGGGAAGGGTGGAATTGGAGATTGAAGTACATGAGTCGAACTGAATGCTGAGAAAGATGAGGAGGAGGAGGCACATCCATGGTGGAGCTCATGCTGAAGAGAATCGTGTCCCTTGGGAAGCCCAGCTGTGAGGGTCTTGGGAAATAAATATGATTTATAGGATGGAAGCAGATGGTGGGGACCGTGGGAGTGAGATAGGCTGAACATAACTTCAGATATTTTCCTGAGGGTTTAGCTGAAGTATACTCACCTGCCCATTGACATCCAACCAAAAGTGCTTGGTTTCTTTCTCTTGTCATTTCAGGCACAACCCTAGGTCCTTCAGAGGGCTGGGCTGAGGACTATGCTGACCAGAGGTTTACCCAAGCTCAGCCACGTGTGCCTACACTGAGCTGCACACATGCCAGCTATGGGGCAGTGGTGGGAGCAAGGGGAGCTGCACAGTGCCAGGGCTCCAGCCCCAGCTGCTCACGGCATAGTCTTGTGGCTACAGGAGTCATCAGCCCACCCCGACTGCATCGGTGTTGAAGTCCCGTGTTCCCTGCCATGAGAAGCTGTATCAGGCTCCAAGGGTCTAGGTATGTCTCCCCTCACACTGACCATGATCTGCTCTGCTGGCCAAGACAACCAGAGCCTCACAAGGTGCTGCCTCGAGCGGGCCTCCCTTCCCCCATGGCACAGGCTTTGGGCTGACTTTTACAGCTGACATCGACAGCATGGTTCCTGCCCACGCAAGCTGTGCTTGTGGATGGAACAAACTGACGCAATATACACTGCTCTCACAGGCTAGGATCTCCTTCCTCTGCACGCTGTCCTGGCAAAGCCACCATGTTAACCAAAGGAAGGAAAGTTGAGAAATACTGCTGGGTGTTTACTGACATCCTGCACAATCTGATGGGCTCTGTACTGGAGAAGGGGAATGCTTAGCCTGGGCTCCATGGGCCGCCTCAGGGGAAAATGCAGCTAGCAGCACAGTGAAGACTTTTTCTGTCTTATTGTGGCCATGTGATTTTCAGTGTGTAATGTCACACACAGCTGAATGAATGTTGACTCTGATGCAAACAGTCTTTTCATGTATGTCTCAGTGGTATTCCAGGTATTTAAGTCTTCTTTACCACTCTGTGTGTTACTGTATGAGAGAAACAGTTGAAATTAATACGCTCGTATACCTGTGACTGCCTTTTACCATCTGTGGTGTTTGTTTAAATATATTTCAAAGTAATATTCTTAATTTAGATTACTTTCAGAAGCCCTGGTACATTTTGTTTGGCTTATCATGTTTGGTGTTATTTGTTTGTTTGTTTTTAATGGATAATCCTCATCCTTCAGTTTATCTATTAGCTGTGCAGTCTCTGCAAGTTCCGAGTAGCAATCAATGGATTGCCAGTTTTCCTTGTGAACATAAAGTATGCCTCCTGTCCTTTGCTGTGGCATTCCTCAGATTTCAGGATCCTGTTTCGTCTCTCACTTGGATATCTCATCTGGCTACGTTGCTGGAATTTGAAGCATGAAAGCACAATTGCAAGTAAGTTATTGCGAGTCTGGTTGTAATTTCTCTTGTGATTTGTACTTATTATTCATGGCTCAATTGACTGCTCTTCATCCATTAATAATAGAGATGCATCATTCAAATAATGAAACTATTCACAAGGCACCTGGCTGGTCATTTATAAGATAGAAGGCTCGCAAGCAACATTTTTAGCTGCCTGTTGGATTTCATTATTTAATTCTCTCATGCAAAGAGCAGAAAAAGTCACTTTGCAGAAAATCTGTAAAGGAATCAGGAATTACATATAAATTCAGAAGCAATGTCATGAAACATATTCCCATGAATACCTGTAATTTCTCCACTGGGAAGAGATGTTCTAGCAATTGTTTTTAATTTTTCTGGAATGGCTTTGTTCAGCATACATTCTGTAAAAGGACTCAGTTTTCCACTGTGTTGCACTCTTTGCTGTTAACCTTTGTGCAAATTCTCTACATCAGTTCTTGTGACCTTTCCTAGGATTATTTAGATAATTTGAAAAAATTATTTTATAATTAGTAAATATTCAAATTAGAAATTGCTCAAAATTTATGCAGGTTTTAATAGAAAGACCTGAGGAATAGAGTGAATGTTACATTTATAATTAGAGGTATATTAGGGGTGAAGTATATTAGGGGTCACCACTTAAAAGGCAGAGTTGTACAGGTGCTTTTTTGGGACAAAATGCTAAACTAGTGTTGGTGTATTATGGTACTCATTTGATTGACCTAGCTTCACTTTCAGTTTGGGAAGTTATTGCAAGAAATAACTTCACAATCATGGTTTCACGAATTAACACTCGCTGTATGAACTCTTTTTAGGAGCTTTTATCCCATGCACCTTGGTGAGATAAAATGTTTCAGCACTATTCATCTTTCTGATTTTGATCAGTATATTTTACCTGAAATTTGCTATAACGAAGAAACATGCACCCAGTTGCCACAGATAACATGCAGGACAATGGCTTTGTAAGGTTTGACTGCTTATGGTTTTCTGACCTACTGCCATTGCGTTGCCTCAACGCTTTCTGGGATCTGATACGGAAGACAAAATTTATAGCCAACAAACCTTGTATTAAGCCAGAGTTCAGCTTGTTTACCCATCAGTCTTTCATTTCTATTAAGCAGTCAAGCTCAGTCATCCAGGAAGACTGGCAATATAATTTTGCAGCTTTTACTCCCTCAGCTCCCACTGGCTGGAAGTCTTGCTTGTTAGCTAGTAAAATACTTTCTGGTCTATAGGGTGGAGGAGAGGAAGTCTTGTTGGCATTGTTCTTTCATTACAACCTGGAGATGTTATTCTCTCACACATTTTCCCAATTCCAGCGTTAGGTGGGAATCACTGCCCTCTCTGGGAGTTCGGGCTTTGTTCACTGCATGCCTCTAGCAAGTGCTGCAACTGCACTGTAATCGTGTTTGGATTTGTTCGTCAGTTGATGAAATCCATGCTATATAGTGAGCTTAGCTCTCCAGTGAGATACTTTTACAGAAGTTGTTATTGGGCCTACCAAAATTTGTAGCATTAAGTGAAACACATTAATTCCAACACACAGATGGTTGCTTTTTTAATGGCAGATATTTCACTGTTTACTCATGACTTCAGAAGATAATGTGACAACTGGAGTTTTCATGCAGAGATTTTCAGGAGAACAAGATTTTCAGTGGCAATTTCTTGGTTGTCTCTGAGCAAGCTTGAGACTGGCGTTTTCAAGGAATTTGCACAGTACCTGTTATTCACAGCCTGGCCTATGATACCCATCTGGAAAAGTTCTGAAATACTTAAGGCAATAACCGGTGCCGCGGCTGAGGCTATCCGCCTCAGGGGCTCCGTCCACCCCGCAGGGTCGGCCGGGCACCTTGCCTGCAGGCACCAGGATCCGGGAGCGCTGGGGTGCTCTGCGCCGCGTGGGGTAGGCACTGCTAGGGAAGCAGGCTAGAAGGCTAGCGCTGGCTTTCCCCAAGGTGGTCAGGGTGAGGGGCACTGTCCTTTCCCTCGAGGCCCACGGGAGCAAAGGAAGAACAAGGAGGGAGAAATCCTTCAGTGACCAGGACCAGGTTTATTGGGTGTCCGGATCAGGAGGATCCCCCCCAGGCACCGGTCGCGCAGGAGATTTTAAGGAGGGGAAAAAGGGGAGGAGAATACAGTGGGGACCAACGGGATAGGGGTGAAAGGGAGGAACCGGGGTACAAGTAACCAGTGGGTTTTTAACAGGGGAGGAGATAACATACATCAACCAATGGGGAACATAGAAACTGGGAACATTCTAGAAGTAGGGGTAGGTGCAGATCTCCAGGGGAGGGGTTGTTAAACTTGGGAGCTGCCTAAGGAACCACCCTCCGATTGTGATTCATCTGCCCATTGGAGGGCACGTAATGGAGTGACAGGAGGTGGTCTGCATAAGGACCAAGACAATGCCCTGACAGAGGATGCCCTAGAGGGCATCCCAACAAATAACATTGAATCTTATAACATACATCGGGGTTGCTTGAATCTATTAAAGAAAAAATATTACCCTTGACTTGTACTGAAATCAGTTTTCCACTGGGCCTGGCCGTGTCCACAAAACAGAGTAAAAGAGTGGTGGGGTGGGGTTGACATTTCAAGAATCTTCTCTTGCATTTGCTTCCTGCATCCTTCATGTTTAGGAGCAGTTTTAGTCAAATGTCCCCAGCTGTCTCTTTGTCTGCCTGCCGTGGCTGGCTAGCTCGGGGGTGAGATTCCGAGCTAGCACAGCAAAATAGCAGATTTTAGACCACACTTTAAAAGCCGGCTATGCTGTCTGTAATTTCCCTTTTCTCTGGCTATCGGATCTCTCTTGGGTGAGCAGCTGCATCCACGGGGGTTTGGTTTGGACCCCCGGGACCCCAGGAACAAAGGAAGGTGAGAACGGAGACGCTGGAGGAGCTGGAGGTGTTTATTCGCTCGTCCCCAGCAGCAGTCTGGCTGGGAGCTGCTCGATTCTCCCGGGTCCTGGGGACTGGGGGCGGGGCTTACAGCAACAGCCAATGGGGAGGGAGAGAACCCAGGGTCAAACCAAAACCCTTGGCACTGCAGGGGGGAAGGGAGAAACCAATACACATTTGTATAGCGGTACCATAAACCGAGGGGGTTTTCCCAGGCGCAGGTCTGTCCCCCCAAACCCTGGGCTGGCAGGTTTGCCAGGACACCCCAACACCCAGCTCTGGGAAATGTACATGTCCTCATAGCAGTCAAATAATCATGAGAGACAAGAAATGGTACTCAGGTTGGCATGCAAAAGTGTATCTTTCTGTAGTTCCAGTTTAGCTGTGATTTTCTGTCAGTTTGATTTTGCTTATGATTACACTCAACTGATATTTTTTGAAACTAAATAGGAGTTGGAGAATGAAGGCAAGTAGATTAACAAGAAATGGAGAAAGAAATTGTTGCTTTTTTTCTAAAAGCATCTTGAAAATAGGCATACTCAGTTAAACACTGCCAGAACAGTGTTTTAAATACTAGAGTTGCAATTTACTTGAGTATTTTTGGTGGTGTAGTTTGTTGTTGGTCCTTTTTGTCTTGTTTTGTTTTGTTGGGTTGTTTTTTTGTTGTTGTTTTTTATGGTGGGAGTTTTTTGTGGTTTGTTTTTGTGTTTGGTTGTTTGTTTGTTTAATATTTTTGCTTCAGAGAGTAGAAAAGTTCCTAAGTTCTGTACTGGTAATCTGCTGCAACTGGATAATATGTTTATAGGACTTTGCAGCTACATCTCCAGATGTAAAATATCTCCATAAAAATGAGAAGACTTATTCAGAAAAGGCACAGGCTGAAGTGCCTCTTTCTACAGCAGAGCAAACACTGTGCCTAATAAAAAAGGAACTGAATCCCTGTTATTAATGTCATTATTGGGAGCTGGTTTGATTCTCATTCTCATCTTAAAAGTGTATTTTCCAAAATACTTCAAAAATATAATGAATCTGCATTGGATCTGTGAAGGGTTTCCATCCTCAGCTGCAGCTCCCACAGTGCCAATAGTGGATACTGAGGAAAAAGGGCAGAAAACAGAGAGGTGACTATACATTTCAGCCATTTTTGTTCCTCTTCCTGCCCTCTGTTCTGTACAAGCTTTCAATGGACAATTGACAACTACAAGTTCTGTTTTATATTTAGCAGCTCCCAAAGACAATGTGGCCATATAATTTTTCTAAACAGACAATAATTTTATGCCTGGGGATCTTTTTTAACCAGATTCACTGGGTTGGGAAGGTGTGGAAATCCACCACAGGGTAAGAATTTTTTTCTTTCTGCCAACTCTATGACTGTTGGAAGAATTTCTCCCCAGATGGGAGTGCATGGCCCACTGCAATAACATTTTATTTCCATTAGCTGTATTTTTCAGTTTCCAGATCCAGTAAGAATTTTTGGTGTTGTTTTAGCTCTTTCCAGGTAAGATACTGCTCTTGCTTCCCTTTGCCCTTCACCAAATGTAGCTGCTTGAGGTTTAATGTTCCCTTCTCTGAGATGCTTTCTCAAGAACATTTGTAAGTGTGAAAGCCATATGTTCCTTGTCACACAGAAGACCATTAACCAAGCCAAACCTTTTGCCAAGTGCCCTGGAGCCTGTGAGGTACTGTGTCTCTGGAGATGCTTTCCTTTTTCATCTTTTCAGTATCTCCCGGCCTTTTGCAGGGATCTGGCTGTAAATTACAGCTGGTTTAAATAAGAGAATGTAACACAGCTGGAATTTTGTCTTCAGCTGCTCTAGGAATAAATCACATCCTAGGTTTCCTTATCAGCACAATGCCATGAATGTTGTTACTGACACAGAACAAATTGCTTTACCACTGCACCAGACAAGTTATGGGCAGAGATGTGAACCTGATATGCCCTTGTACAGTCCATGCTTGAAATATGTCATGTGTGTATGTAGATTCATGTGAAAGGGGATGAAAGGACAACTCCCTAAGACAATTTACTACTATTAGGTTTGGTTGACTCTGGTATTCCTAATGTTTTTTTTTAATTATAAATTTGAGCAAAAGAGAATCAAATGCATCAGTTCACAGGATTTATTTAGTGGCCTTCAGAATCATTAAACATAGAACGTGGTAGGGTGCTTACTCAGGATTTTTTGTTATTAGTGAGAAACCTGTGACAACCTTTTTTTAGCAGTGATGAATGGATAGTGTTTTTTATTGTCCATTTTAGAAGGAAGTGGTTTGAGGTCACGATGAACTGGACAACTAAAACTGGGAACATTCCAGCTAATTTCTTTAAGGAAAAGTTGAATTTCTGTACAAGCATAAACTCCATAAGAAATGTATGTAGTACTACAGAAAACACTTGAATAGGAGATCCAGTGAAGACATTGATATTCTATATGAGCAAAGTAGCTTAGCAGCTTTTGATGGCAGAATATGGCCCTTGTGCTCGCCCCTGTGTGGTGATCTCCTCAGGGCAGGAACATATCAGCTACTTTAAAACACATCTCAGGTATTGGTGTACCCATATTTGACAAATTTTGAAGTGTTTTCAATACATTTTCCAGTGATGAGTAAGAAGTTTCTGTTGTATTTCTTTTCTCCTGTTTTAAGCTTTAATGGACAAAAAAATCATGCATGGAGGTAAATAGCAGATCTTTGCATGTGAATAGATTTCTCTGTTGGCATGGAAAGCAGCTGTTTCTTCTGGAACTTATATGAAGCTCCCAAGGACAGAAGAGCAGACAATACTTCCCTGTTCAGCTGCTTTTCTGAAGTTCTGCCCTGTAAGTCAAAGACTGCTGGAGACCTCAGGAACTTTGCATTTCTCCAACACCAGACTCAGATCCAAACTCCATGACTTGGACCTGTCATTTCCAGTAGCAGCTGCCATTTCCATGGAAGCAAAGTCCTGAGATCTCAAAAATAATCCTACGTGCTAAAAATTCTAATGTTCAGAAAGAAAACAGCAATGATTTTGTGTAACACCCACTAGCCATCATACCAGACTTGTGTTTAACCACAAAAGAGGTTTGGGAAGAGAGACAGTTGTTCGTGTAGGCTGAAGAAGTGTAAGGATCCTCTTGCTGAGCATGTCTAAGCACTGATATGACCACACCATGTGTTGAAGTGCACTTGTATTGGCAGCTTCTGGCAACTCTAAGGTTGCAGCTTTGTGTTACCTGTGGATTACTTTTAATAGATAATTGTTTACGCAGATATGTGTTCTGTATTAGCATACACATGTCCCCAATTGTCTTCTGTAAGTCTGCCAAACATTAATTTGTGATTATTTTATTCACTGTTGGCTTGTTCTTTCTTTCAGTACTTCATTAATATAGGATTAAAGTTCAGACTAATGCTGCCTGATTAATGTCTAGATGAGAACACAGTTTGTGGTTTATTTTAATTCCTATTGGGCCTTATTTTAACTATTTTTATTTCTGTATGCACAAAACTGATGAATAAATATTGAGAGAATAAAGAAAAAATATTGTTAAGTCTTAGAGAATGTGGAATTTTTTTTTCAGCTCTTAAATGCTTGCCTGGGACAAAAAAATTATTAATAAAATGCAATGCACTGAAAATGATTAAAAGAGCCTTTACTTGTTATGTTTTCTGGCTATCTTGGGAGTTTTAGTATCTGTCAGAAGAAACTCAGGATTCAAATTTTTTTACTCCCTCGAGACTCAGTATGCTGAGTTACCCCAAAGGTCATAACACTGTTTCTTTGTCACTCTCACCAAACACATGCCTTTGCTTCTTCCTCTGGAGAAAATGGTGAATAAGGAGTATGTTCACAACAATGGAGGGAAGTCACACATGTTCAGTCACACTGAGAAAACTTCTAGTTTTCACTAAAACAATTAAAGGAGATTAAGGTATGGTCTAAGGGAGATGTGCTTCATGTTTCATGGTTATCTGTCTGTCATGGAGTTGTCTGGCATACACTAAAATTATGCTTGGCTGGCTGTCTGTTGTGAGAGTCTCAGTGCAGTGGTTCAACTCCAGCTGTCTCTGGCTATGCTAATCACAGAGAAGTTTCAGTAGCTCAGGGTACTCAATGTGACTTTTCACGGTTTCATCTTCAGGCAAGGTGAAGTCATGTAGTATGTTTAGACTTTTAAAACTTTCTAACACTGTCTAGGAAGGCATTTCACTAGATGTGGATATTGCAAGCAGTACAATGTCCTGAGAGACAGACCACGGTCCTAGGGTGGACTAGCCACATCCATCACACAAAGCGGGCACGATTTGAAAAAATGGGAGGACTCTTTCTTCAACAGGAATTAAAAGTTCCAGTCACAGGAAAGTGAATCAAGATGAAACAATTAATAGCATTGCTGGAAGTGAAATACAAGTGTTTTTCTGCCTACATTTAGGTTTGTGCTCCTGCTTATTTTGATCAAACTTCCAGAGCTACTATAGAAATAAAGAATTGAATATGGTGACTCCTTCAACCTACTAATGATTTTGAAAAAAGAAACATATGTACCATGCAGGTACAACACTTAAACTGGATATCTTACTAGCAAGTGTTTTGGGTTTTTTTCAAGAGGATACACTGTGTTGAATTAACAGAACCACTCTTCGTATTCTACGGGAGAAGAGATTCATCCAGTGTTCAGGAACACAAGGGAGGACTACAGATATGTTTAATTTATCATGCCATGTTATCATCATGTCACTTTATCAACCTACATTCTTCTTGCTCCAAAACAAGTATCTCCCAGTAAAGTGAATTTTTGTGTGTTTAAACGCAAAATGCACTGAAATGAGTTCATACAGTGAAATCTGACTAGAAAATATTTAATTGTTTTGAACAGAAAACAAAATATTTGATACTACAATTATTATATTATTTTGTGATGGACTGAAATATAACCCATAAAAGAGCTTTTAAATATACTTTTTTGAGTTTCCTGGCTGTTAGAAAGAGCTGACCTTTTCTAGTCGACCTACTTCTCTGATTTTAAGAAGAGTCTCTTTGCTTGCTTTCTTTCCTAATAAGCATCAGCTCGTTCAGGTGAAGGCTCTCCTGACACAGAAGAAGGCAAACATGCGTGTTGTCAGCACGTGTTCTTTGACTGACAGGAATACATTCCAAGGTGTTAGCTATACCACTATTAAAATTAGGATAAAAAGCCGTTAACAAAAGCTTAAAAAAGCCAACCTTTGAAGTTCCCTGGTCTCTTTTTACCATATCTTTTGCCTGGGTTCTCAATTTCTTGACTCTAGTGAGAAAACTATTTTACCAGATTCCTATAAACCTTACAGTAATTTGAAGAGTCAAGATTTAATGTTCTGACCAAAGTACAAATTTCTGCTCCAATAGACTTACTTCCCTCTGTCGTGGGGTGACTTTATAATGTGTATCCCCTATCACTACCCTATGCCCACCAATCTTGTCTGTGTCTTTAAACTGAGCCTGAGAAGGACAGAAAACAAAAAAACTTTTCAAAGCAGTTGTTTCAAGGACACAGAGATACGCTCCTCTGTTTCTGCGGTACCCTTTTTTTCTTTTTCGGCTCTTTTTCTCCCAGCGAGAGACGGAGGGTTGAATTTCGTTTTCCTAGGATTTTTGGGGTTTTTGTTCTTTTCTTCTCTTCTGGACTGTTTCAACAACATCTGAACACATCAGGAGAATTCTCCCAGAGGCCCAGGGGGGTGGCCCCTCGCCGACCAGCTCCTAGGAGGGGAGAGACCGCACCTACAGAGGACCTCTGAAATCTTCTCAGGTTTTCTCTCCACAGAGAGATCGATCTCATTATTTAGCATTACTATTCCCCACCTGTGTGTTTGTTAAATAAATAGCTTGTTATCTCTTTCACTTTCCTTTGAGGAAATTTTTTTCCCGAACCTGGGGGGGAGGGGTGGTTGTGACCTGACTTCTATCAGAGGGTATTCTCCTCTAAATTTGTCCAAACTAGGACACCCTCTCTCTCTTGTACACTGGCATCTTTGCAGTATTAGTTGAAGGATATCCAAAAATTTGAACTTCTAATTTTTTTTTCCCACGTTCCCCTGAAGGTAATTGGAGTGGAAGGATGAGAACAAAGAGAAAGGGAAAATTATGTTGTAAGCTAGCAGACAAAATACTATTTGGCTTTTCCTACAAAAATATTCTGGATGGGCACCTGACCCCTGAGCTCCCTCTGCTCATGGCAAAAATTATGGGAAACACTTTTCTCATGGGGAAGGAGCAAATTTCTTCCAAAGTAAGCAAATGCTTCAGCAATGTAACCAGCAGCAGGTTAAAAAGCAGCATTAGCAAAGAAATGTGTTTATTTGCTGTGAGCAGTGCTATGTTTAATTTCCTAAACAAACAGTTTCTTCTGCTGTTAAACTGTAAATGATGTAACAGGTGTCAACTATGTTGACTCTTGCCATTATTACCAGTTTTTTATTTTCGGGAACATTCCTGTCCAGCTGCTCCCACCTCCCATCTTTCAGAAATATGCTTTTCATTATACTAGTATCCTGTTTCAGCAAGGCTGAGAATGGCATGCTAATTAGTCATATGGATGTAACACAGGCCTCCTAATTTTAAGAATGTTTGGTGTAGGTAGTGAAGAGAGATTGCTTTATTACAGAATCAAATGGTATCATGCAAAGCCAGTATGAAAAGTAACTCTGGCAATTACTTTGTTAATGAAGGGTGATGTACTTGCTCCATATCCTGTCGTCTCCGGTATTCGGCAGTGTTCTTAGCAAGAACTGGTTTGATTTATACGGCAGAACACAAACGTGGGGCCCCTTGGACTGTGGATATTCAAGAAGTCGTAGTCTTGGTTTCAGAGAGGAATACTGAAATAGAGGTAGTCCCTTTAAATACATTTAAAGACATTTTTTATATGCAATTTACTTCTGTTTACATGAGATGTTATCTAGAGGATGCTGAGAATTTAAACATCATTCTTCATTTGTGCTTACTGGGAAAAGCTGATTGTAGCCATCTGTTGTAAAACAGACTCCGAAAGGGATGACCTTTCCATTTTCAAGTTCTTGCCTGCCTGAGCTCAGCCTGGCAAAATGAGAGAGCAGTGAATACACTGTTGCATTGCTGGGACCTTGCTGAATGCTAGGGAGGATGGAGGGGATCATTCAGCACACTGAGAGAATGAGAATAGGCATTTCTGTTTGACAGTGCTGTGTGGTTGCATCCAATTTTTAAACACAAACAACAATCCATTTGGCAGGTTTTTTGGCACTGTCAGGATTTCTGCTTTGCTTGCTAATAGTACTTCTACTGAATTGTTGATAAATGAAGAAGTTTGGATCCCCTGATAAACTCTGAATGGGGAGAACAAGATTTATTTATGGGAGGCTCCACGAGAGTGCAAAGATCCACCTAGACAATAATAATTCATTGCAGGATTACAGGCTGGACACTTGGCCTGAAGGATAATCATCTCTTTGACTAGTGCTTAAAATCAAGGTAACTGAAGTTTTCTAGTTGCGAAGCACATTGATAGAATATGGTTTGAACTTAATACAGTGTTGAAAATACTGCATCTGATCTTATTGTCAGGCCTCTGATAGCGCAATGTCGTCACCTGAAATCCTTAACACCTGACACCAGCAAGGAGGGGATGCCAGATGCTCAGCACCTCTGCAAATCAGAATATTGCAGGAGGACATCCAAACACAGGGCTGCAAATTGCCATATACAGGGGAATTTCATGGCCCTTCTGGTACTGGTGCAACTGAGGGGATTCACTGTGACAGACTCCTGCAAAGAGGAAGTTGTTAAAAATTGTCAGGACACAGGTTCAGAATTGAGAGGAATGAGGCTCCAGAGGTTTACATCTATGACTGAAATGAAGACTGGGAATGAGAGAACGTGGGCTGAACACATTAATACAGAAAAGGCAGGTCA
Source organism: Struthidea cinerea (assembly GCA_013397865.1). Classification (NCBI taxonomy): domain Eukaryota; kingdom Metazoa; phylum Chordata; class Aves; order Passeriformes; family Corcoracidae; genus Struthidea; species Struthidea cinerea. The sequence goes on from VZTI01005936.1 coordinate 177,207, forward strand.
TCAATTAGGATTAAGATTTTTTTTTTAAAATTATAACTTCAAGACCTTCCCCTTCTCTTTTTGGTTTGAAACACAGTGACTTTCTGTTATTGGTATATGTTTGGGCTACTCAAATAAATATTTCAGAAATAGAGGTCTAAAATGTGTTTTGGCTGAGACTGTTAGTTTATATAGAGACTTTAAAACATTGGTTAAGGTTAAAAGGTCTTTCATCTATTTGTATGATTGTCTTCTCTATGCTCAATCAAAATATGTGGAACCTAAGGAGTAAAGCCTGGTCCTAAAGGTAAAAATCACAATGGTCACAGGTTTTACTGATTTCAGTGGAGATGGTTGTCCATCTCAAACCTGACCAGAACTCTGTGATTTTGTAGCTTTCCTGCACCCCTGTTTACAACATTCCTGTTAAGATCAGCTTGGGGAATAAAGGCACAGCATTAGAGACAAAAAAAAAGTTTTCTCTTGGACAGACACTTTGTTTGCCAATTGGTCAGTATCCTGCATAGTGCTGAAGAAAAAAGGGAAAGCCAGGAAAAAGGGAAAGACGTGGGGGAAGTGAGGGTTATCTGCTGGCCAACACTGTCTTACTTTTAATACTGAACTCAGCATATAGTTTACATTAAACACTGAGGTCTGGTTGAGAACTTGACCTTAAACTTCAGACGTTGCTTATAAAAGCAATTGGCTATACTTCCCTGAAGGCTAGAAAAGCTTGACTAAGCAATTCCCTGCTTCTGCAAGTCCCTCTTTGGGGAGGAAGTCAACTAGATTAGGAAGTTGCAGTAGAGAGAGATCAAGGATATAAAGAATGAATTCTTGTTAAAAATATGGAGACCCTCCAAAATTTGCTAATGTACAGTAATTACCAGTTTATTATTGCATCCCTCAGTTGTACTAATGACCCTCTTCTCCATCCAGTAGTTTTGGTTTCTGATTCTAAATACTATGGTGTTTTACACTATTTTTTTCAGCTCAGAGCACAAGCTAGTTAGCAGCATATGTAAGTCTTTGCCTTCTTCGGCCACAAGCGAAACATCATGTGATGGCTTGTACATCTGAGCTAAGTGTTTGAAGGATGAGGTTTTGCTGACACCTCAATTTTCTGTAAAAGTGCTGCAGCAGCCTTGTGAAGGGAGGGAATAGGCTTGGTGAAAGGAAAGAAACATGCACTGTCAGCTGTTTCCTCACACTCCACTCTCACTCCAGCTAGACCCGCCCAGTTCGCAGGAGGCTGGTTTCCTGTCATACTGGGGACAGAGACCAGCCCAGGTTGTGCCTGAGGAAGGAATGCTGTTTGTATTCACTCACAGGAGCTAGATCTGCTACGGCTGGGACTTCTGCTAGCATCCTGCTCCTCCGCCTTGAGCTCCCCCAGGGCCCACCCAGCTGACACCATGTCTGCATTTATCACTGGGCTCCAGCTCTCTCTGTGCCCAAGCTGCTGAACATAAGCTGAGGCCTGGAGTTTCCCACTTTGGTCTGGAGCCAATGTGGGAAGCACATGTGGGAAGAGTAGGTCCATCTGATGCTGGTGTCTCTGAGTGGAGTGCTGCCCTAGCAGCCATGATCTGGGCTTTCCCAGGATATAAGCAGTGCACAAAGTGTCTTCCAACAGTGGCACCCAACCGTGTTACTTCCTTGTGAATTCAGTGTTAGAGGACATACAATATGGATGCACATGTGTGGTCTAAATAGTCAGTAAGACAAGGATGGGTGCTTGAAAAGTGTTTGAATGGCTTTTCCTGTAAAGTTTATGGCCATGCAAGTGGCTTCACTTGTGAACATACTTCCCCTCTCCCCAGCATAGCAGCCAGGCTCAAATTTCTCATGTTGCATGCATGGAAAGAGAGATAAGAGGTTGTTTGTTTGATTATTTTAAAAACAGCGCAAACTTCTCTTGTGTTATGCTTACAAACTCTTTTACATCAATAAATCCTTTAGAAACGATTCTACCTTTTCTTAGGATGAAAGAGCAATTAGCAGAATACAAGTGCCTCAACACAGTGAAATTAGTTATGTTATAAAGACCATGAGTCAAGATCACATCTGTCACCACAGGTAAGAGGTCTTTGATACTGCTTGTATAATTCCCGTCTGTGTAATTACAGATGTGACCTGAGTATGTAACTTAAAAGAATCAAGCTACAGTTTTTGCTAGGCTCTTAATAGGGTTTTTGTTGATATCTGCATTGGCTTGTTTTAATAAAGCTATTTGCTACAAGACTGTATAGTCCAGTGAATGCCACTGGTGAGTCTTTTGGCTTGTCCTGGTTCAAACTTTGAACATTAGTGAAGAGGAGTTTGATACACTTTATATTGGTGACCCTATAATGCACATTTAAATATGTGCTCTTCCCAGATAATATTAAGTGATAATTTAATTTAAATTTAATTAAATTTTAATTTGTGACATTAAAACTTCTTTTTTAAACCAAAGTGTATTTTAAGAAATGTCTTTTTCAGGTTTTGAAGTCTCCTTAAATATTCAATAACGTTGCTGCGTTGGCGATGGGCTAAACTGCTAGGAAGTACAGTCTGTCAGTTCTTATGTCTGCAGAGGAAAGGATTAGCTCTCCTCAAAAGCTATAAAAAATTCAGTTTTGGAGAACTTCCATCTTATGGGGCGCTGTATTAGGTTTGGCTGGTTAAGGAGCAAAGCCTTCTGAAAAGTAACCAAGATTCACCCACTGAAAAACTCTACATATACTCACAATACTACTTTTTTTTTTTTTAGTAGAGGTTAAATCAGAGTCAGATCAAAACCCTGTTTTTGTAGATTCGAGTAGAGATACCTTCTTTGAATAAAAGCTTAATTCACGTCATTTTACAGCTCTAAACTCTCAGCTGTTTCAGCTGGTGGCTGACAATAGCCTGGTGGCTATCTCAGTTCTTGTGCTGGTTGCTGAGGAGCTCTGAGGCCATGTCCTCCACTGACCCTGCTTCAGGGCTAGTGAGGTCTGGACAAAGGTAGTCTCAATCTGCTGGAGCTAGGGTCAGATGCCCCTGCAGTTCTCCTGAGTGTTAGTGTAGTGCCTTAACTCATGACTGCTATATCCTCCGGGACAAAGCTCCATGTTGGCATGGCTACAAGTCTGCAGGTGTCAAGTGAACCCCTTCCACACCAGTCAGGCAGCGTTTGCTCAGCATGGTGGTGCCCCACAGGAAAAGCTTCCTTTGGGCATGCAGTCACACATGTCTCCAAAGAATTTAGCATTCTTGAACTAAAGGTAGATTATTTTTTTGAGATTATTCAGCGTGACACTGAATTCAGTTTGGAAAATGCCATTTTCCAAAGCTGTGACTGAGACGCGCAATCCAAATTTAGTTGCGTACATCCCTTCTTTTCATGGTTGCAGCCCTGAACACTGCAATGCTGTTAAGGCTGAGCAGGTCTCTCATCACTCTGCCCAGGCTTTCTTTGGCTTTCTTGTCTGTCTGTCTGTACTAATAAAGTAATTGTATATTTCAGTCTAACAACACTTGTGATGTGCCCCAACCCATTCTATGAAATGAGGGTTAATGGGACTTGGAGCAACCTGATCTTGTAAAAGACACTGCTGTCCATGGCAGGAGTGTTGGGATAGACGATCTTTAAGGTCCATTCCAAACCAGAACATTCTGTCATTCTATGATTCCATGAGGTTTGTTGGTGGCCTGGAAATACTGTAGTGGGTTCAATTTATGTGATTCAGTTTGGATCCAACCTTGGGTACCTTTAGCAAGGGAAAGTCAGAAAATGGGACAACTTTTTCTGTCCCTCCTTGTCTTGGGGTGACTTTATAATGTGTATCCCCTATCGCTACCCTATGCCCACCAATCTCGTCTGTGTCTTTAAACTGAGCCTCAGAAGGACAGAAAACAAAAAGCTTTTCAAAGCAGTTGTTTCAAGGACATGGAGATACGCTCCTCTGTTTCTGTGGTACCCTCG
>VZTI01005936.1:181158-273319 GCA_013397865.1 Struthidea cinerea
TTTTCCTAGGATTTTTGGGTTTTTTTGTTCTTTTCTTCTCTTCTGGACTGTTTCAACAACATCTGAACACATCAGGAGAATTTTCCCGGAGGCCCGGGGGGGGGTGGCCCCTCACCGACCAGCTCCAAGGAGGAGAGAGACTGCACCTACAGAGGACCTCTGAAATTTTCTCAGGTTTTCTCTCCACAGAGGGAGAGAGATCTCATTATTTAGCATTATTATTCCCCACCTGTGTGTTTGTTAAATAAATAGTTTGTTATCTCTTTCACTTTCCTTTGAGGAAATTTTTTTCCCGAACCTGGGGGGAGGGGTGGTTGCAACCTGACTTCTATCAGAGGATATTCTCCTCCAAATTTGTCCAAACTAGGACACTCCTTCATATTTCTGTTCTTCCACAACATCCCAGCTCTTTCTGCAACCATCCTTTTTTCTGGACAACACACTACACTCCTCAAGAGACTTTGTGCTTTTTCAGTCAGACCTAGTCTGGCTAATTTAAAATTCTGTTTGGACAAACCGCCAAGAGAAAAGACACCTCACATAATCATTCACTGTTACTCTGTAAAGAGCCTCAGTTGGAAAGAGGTTTTAAATGAAGTAGATTTACTTCCTTTAATTTTTTTTTTACTGGGCTCATCCTCTGGCCAGTGCAGGGAGGAAACTGAATGACTTCTGACTCTTTGTCTACCTAAAATTTGGATATAGAAGAACTAAAAAAGAAAACTGAATTAGCTGTAGATGTTCAAGGAGAAGGCATCCAAGCATCTAAATTTTAGTAAAGAGCAGAGGTTTAGAAAACCAAGATAACAGCTTACCAATTTACAAAGCAAAAATTCAGGAATGGCTCAAGTAAGAAACAGACACTGTGAATAAATACTAGGCACTTCCAGGTGAAACTGAAATAGAGCTATATCTTATCCTTTAAAATCTTAGAAAAACATAGACTGCAAAAAATAAGTGAAAGAGCAACAGAAGGAAAAATTGCCTTTTTTTTTTTTAAACGGAGAATCTACCAAGTACAGTGACTACGTGCTGAATTTTTAGAAAAGTCTCTGTCCTTCACAGCACAGTCAGGTGTTTTGTGATGTGTCTTTTGCCATTTCCCTTTTCAGATATGGAAGATCATGGAGTAAACACAACTCAAAACACTTATTCAAGATTTTTTCTCAGACATTTAGAGGTTCTTGCTTAAGAATTTTCTCCTTCTCTTTGTAATATCTACTGTAATCCTAAGCGTGGTTCTTGAAAAGATAGAATATAATTCCTTGCTTCCAATGACCCGACTTAATTGTATTACTTGCATAATTTCCTATAAAATTCTTGCTAATTTGTATCTGTTTGTACATCTGTGTCAGGCTGGGGAAGCATTTCTTTGGTCTCAACAGATCATGTCTTAACACTAATATGCTGTTCAGTGAGAATGTTGAAACAAATGTGTGCCTTTGGCTGTGTGAGATGAAGTTGTTGGCCATAGCTGGGTTTCAGGCTCTCTTTTCCAAGGCAGTCTTTGCTTTGCCCTCATCTTCTTTCCTTTTTGGCTTTATTTCTCAAATCTCTCACACTGTCCATTCTGTCCTACCTTCCTTAGGCCTGTATCTGCCCAGGTAACAGTGAGTACTGCTTGTGCCACAGCTGGGCTTCGACAGTAGAGGGATGACAGGAATACCCACATGTACAGTGGGGATTTTCTGGAGAAGTCCTCTCTTTTCTGGGTGCCACATTTCATTCACTACAAACAAGAATCAGATCTGGTCCTGTTAGAATGAAAATAAAACATCATCCTGGAATTCCCTAAGCTATCCTCAGCAGGTGAAAACAAGTGGGGTTTCTTTTCTTCTTCTGTCTCAGAAGGCTCCTTCAATTTTCTTTAATTAACCTATCATCTTAATAATACCTTAGCTGAATGTCAAGATATGCAAATTCTTCAGAAGTAATCTTTTTAGAAGATTATTGCAGATTAAAGCACTATTCTGTGCTTAAAGACTTCTGCATACCTTCTGAACAGTTAGGGATTGCAATGGTTTCGGGAGTATGTCATCACACTTAGTTAAAGCACTGCTGTAGGTAAAAATGTAGACTTCAGAGGCAAGGCAAGTCCTTTATGAAGATTAGCATTCCTGGTTTTCAGTCTGGATGCTCTGTATAGCATGTGCAAGGATAAGCATAGGATAATTTCAATAGTCTAAAAGGTATGGGTTTTCTGGAGCTACCGCTTAAGGTCAGGAGCGGTATCTGCTATTGTTAGTCCTACCATACTATGCCTCTGAGAAGTATTCTGCCTTTGTAGAATTTACACCCTTCTGTAGAACACAAAAATAAAATCTATGACATTGTTTGGAAAACTCTTTTTGCAGATCTTTCACAGTCAGTGGCAGTGTGAGCTAAATAAGGAAAGTCAGTGAAATGTTAGAAGCATTAACTGAGATGAAAATCCATTTGTACCAGCTGTGGTCTAAATTCATATGTGGTCTAAAGCCAAAATAAAGGCCCTGCCCCACAAAAGCCTCAATTTTCAAAGACTTTGGATAAAAATCTCTAGAGTCTCATTAAATTCACTTTGATTGATCTCAATTAAAACAACTAAGGAACCTTTCCTGAGTGCAAATTACTTTAATGGCAATAAGGTAATAAGGTAATATTCCTAAAAGTCTTCCAGTTTGAAGTAAAATGGATAGTAGTTTAATTATGAGAACAATTCCCCCTTTGCATTAATGAGGACACATGATCTGTGGGTTTTGGTGGAATGATTGGACATGGAACAACAGACTTTTAAGAAAGAGAGGGAAAACATGGGCATTTTGAACATGTATTTTGAAGCCCAGTTGTAAGCACTACTGCAAGAAGTGGGCAGACTGCCAGCATGAGACAATCCTTCATGTATTTGGGATTATTTTTAGCCTTTTTTTAGCCTACATTTTGGAAACATAGTGTTTACCCTTTCTCTCCTATGCTTCTTGATGTGTGAAAAATTGCTTTTTCTGTCCCTTGTTAGCTGCATTAAAGAACAGGCCAGCTCATTGCAAGCGGGAATATAATTATTTCCCCTATTATAGGGACATTTCCATTCCTCCAGGGTCTCCTTTAAGTACTGCTCTCCAGTGGTGCCAAATTGATGATTTTTGTGGCATGCAACCTGTCTAGGATCTCTGTGATCAGGAAGGGGCAGAAAAGGGTTCATCCTGACCTTATGTGTGACTCCTGTGTGACAGACCAGATGCTAGCCACCCTCAAAAGCTAAAAATGCTTATGGTCGTCTTAGCTGCTGCCACCCATTTCACACCATGCTACCTGAAGATTTGAAATGCCTAACCTTCATCTTTTTGCTGCAGATGAGAAGGGTATGGCAGCAGTTTTGAAGACAAGGAATCAATACCTTTACAGATGCTGGGAGCACAAGTACAAATACTCATAATTTCTAGAATTGAAATTCTGTGATGAAGTTTACGCACACAAGCATGTCTTTTAATGCTGCAGAAAGTGTTCTGCAGAATGGTGGTAGCTGAGTTTCTCTTCCTACCAAATTGTTATGTGTCTCTACTATCCTGACCCAGGGAGGGACAAGCCTCTCCAGTCACATAATCCCACAACCCCAGTGGCCATACATGCCTCAGTGAGGCTGCCCTGGAGGGCCTGGAGGGAAGACTTTGCTGCTGTGTATCCAGCTGTGCCTAGTCCCTCTCACTTCTTTGAAAAGAACACCATGGCTATGAAGAGGTGTTTTTATGATTTACAGCAAGTATGCTAATCCTTACAGATGTATAATTTGAAGAAACCTTACTAGTGGTGACTGGTGCTCTGGATATATTCAGGCAAAGGACTGCAGGGGTTGCCAAGATGCCAAAGTCTTTGAAGATGTCCATTCACTGTTCCTGTGCAACATCTGAGGGTCTAGCCCAAGATACAAGGACTTCTGGGAAAATATCAAAGTCTTCAAAATTAGAGATAATAGCACAATGTATGGATTTCTCAAAGGAGATAGTGGAAATGCCACTCACATTTGTGTCAAACATTCAGGCAACATTCTGATCTTTTTAACTGCTTGACACAAACCAAATATTTTTGCGCTGCCTTGTTGTGTTTTCCAGAATGCCATTCTCTACGTGTAATGCCCCTTCTGCAGTCAAAAATTTGAATAATTTGTCTTTGGTGAAGAACTTTGCCATTATAGATTCTCTGCATGTATTTGCCAGTGAAGTGGCTGGCAATGACACAGTGCATTTGAACTTTTGACAGCTGTGCTCCATGTAAGACATTGATGCACTAGAATATTTTCTTTAAAAGTTGTATGAGATTAATAAAGTTTATAATGCTAATTAATGCTTGCTGTGTTGCAGTACACGGCTTCACTCCCTGGAGGTGTATCCAAACATGAAGTGGATTATTTTGAGACTCACTGCTTGACCTTACATGAGGCTCAATGAAGAGTATCACCTGTGACACGATGCTTTGTTAGACTTTAACTGAAATACCAGACATCTCTTTTCCACAAACTCATTGTGTCGCTGTATACCGAGAACGGCGAGTAACGACAACATAGAACATATACAGAGACGCAGTTACTAAAGACAGAGAAGACTTAAAAAAATGGCAAAAAATACTGACTTAGGAAGCATCATGCCCCTGATTTTCATTCCTCATGCCCTTTCCTATTGTATCCGAACTCCTAATAAGCGATCACAGTTCCCAGCCCTCTTGCCTAGAGGGCCACATTATGGAGCTATGCTCCATTTTTTCTTGTGCAAAAGCAAAGAAAATCACACAGCAAACACTTGCATTGCTGAGAATTTGAAAATAGGGACATGGCCTGTAGGAGACTCCATTACAGTGACTGTCTATGAGACTTAATACTCTTGATGAGTAGTTATGTTGCAGTGAATATGGGATTGGACTAGATGGCCTTTGAAGGTGACTTCCAACTCAAATTATTCTGTGATTCTGTGATTTTAAACAAATACAGAAAGAGTATCTAATGAATTTATCTGCACCAAATGAGGAGAAATGTAATTTGTGCCATTTATATGGCATATAATTTTAGAAGAAACTCCACAAAAGCAAATGATATATCTTCATTTGATCATGTGCAACTTACTGTAAAGATGAGTTATATACTCTACCAGGCCTCCTGTAATAAACTTAGATGCTGAGAACACAGTTATAGAGAATGTTGGAGAAGAAGGCTTTGAGGTATAAATCAGATTTTGTGGAATTTTTGCCTTTACCCAAAGAATCTACACTTCCAGATTTATAAAAACCCTAGTTTAATGTGCTGTAACTTAGACAAAAATAGTACCTTGGCTGTCTTTCTCACCTTTTTGTTGTTGTTGTTGCTGTTGTTTTGTTTTTGTTTTTGTTTTTTTGTTTGTTTGTTTGTTTGTGGTTTTGGTTATTTGGGTTGCTTGTTTGGTTGGGGTTTTTTGGCTGTTGGTTTTGTTGTTGTTGTGGTGGTGGTGGTGATGTTTGTTTTTGCCAGAAGACTACACTGTTTTAATAAAAAGACTATATTATTTTAGAAATCAGTCTTACTAAACATAAATAAACATTTTCCATGATATGTGAAATAAATAGCATTGTTATTCTCTATAACATCTTCTAGTTGAGGTCCTCAGTGGTTTATGAATATGCGTCTTGACTCCTTAAGGTCAACCATGACTTCAAATAGCTTTGATTCAAACTGGCCATCAGTGGATCATTTAACACTAACTGAGGTGAGTGGTATTTTCATTTTGTAGGTAAACTGAGATATGAAATACTTTCCAGAAACCTGGACTACAACTTTTGAGTTGAAGCCAGTATCCAGAATTTTTAGGTTTCGGTATTATGCTCAGTCCAGTGAGCATCTTGACATGTCTCTGCCAAGTTCTTTACCTGCTAGAAGTTGAAGGGCAGGTGTCCTTGTGGAAAGATTCCTCCTGCTACTTAACCTACTTAAACCTCTAAATGCAACTTGAATAAATAGCAGTACTTTTTCTGCTAGGTTGAGGCTTCGCAGTAGGGTAAATACAGTCTTCCTTCTATTTAGTAAGTGGCTGTTGTCAGTGGATTGGAGCTCGGTGACCTTCCTCATTTCCTGAAGTTAAACATCTTGCCTTTCTATCATTCTATTGGAGGTTTATGCAGTTTAAAACTCCTTTCAGGTCACAATTTCTTTTTTCAGACAATGCAACAATGTCACAGTTCATAAATTAAGGAGTCAATTTCTTTTGGAGCTGAAACTATATCCCTAAAGGTTAGGTCTCAGAGATTCATTAAATGCTGGCAAGTTTGACAGCTGCCTTTTGAAAAGAATGTTTTCTGATACTTGTAAGGAGAGAAACTCAACAGTGTAATTAAGGCTTTTCAATTTGAACTCATTAGCACAGAAACCTCTGCCACATTTGGAATGTCACTTGATGTTCCTATTTCTGATTACAAGAAGAGCTAAAATCATGTCACACAAAACTCAGAAGAAATGAGTAAATATAATTTCCAGTCTTTTTCTTTCCCAAGGACAAGAATGATAGTGTGGAACACTGCCTGAACTAAGGCTCTTCCCTCGTGCAGCTGTACTACCAGATCTCAAAGGCTGATTTGTTGCATGTCCATGCTTGTAAGAGTGCAGTTGTCATCTGAATCCAGATCTTCTGATTGCTGGGCCCCAAACCATTGGGCTCTTTATCAAAGTCACCAAAGCCACTCAGGAACATGTTCTGAGCTATGATGATAGGCAGGACATGAGTTACAGAGTCTGCAGGCTGGAATGTTTCCGTGTAGGCATCTCTCTGTTCAGTTCTCTACTGCAGCAACTTTTCCAGAGCATCACTGCCAGTTGGTGACTGTGTGTTAGTGAGGGTTTGACCAAGAAGAGCAGCTCTTTTTGGTGTCTTGGTCTTGGATTAAGCTTTTCAGGGCCTCTGAACTGGAAGGGGAAATGGATGTACTCCCTGCAGCAAGGACCATCTCCTTCCTTGTGTTATATACACTAATTGTATCGTACTGGAAAAACTGAGCGTGTTTCTTTTTGGCTGTACCTGATAACCAACAGATCCTCAACTTCCTAGGAGAAAACTCCAAGGAATATCTTGTATAATTCTTCCTTGGTAATACTCCATAAAATTCTTTTGGATAAAGAGGGAAAATAACCAGCAGTTTGTTTGGTTGTGAATTTCATTATTAGCTTTGTGTTTGTGAACCCTGGGTTATTGTGGGTGAAGACGATAGGCCGGTGCAGCAGCGCAACCCTCCTAATTGTGGTAGCAATGAAGAGCTGTGCAAAGAAACACAGCTGGTGACTCCAGCCACAAGCATGCAGTAGTCCCAGGTTATCCTTGTTTCTTCTATGGAAAGTGTGCTGGGTTTCTTTGATGGCAAAATTATTGTGTTGATATGAATTTGATCTTGGGAACCACTAGGTCAGTCCCCAGGTAAGCTGAGCAGATTGACAGCCACTTGCAGGGTCAGATCTCTGTCAACAAATCTACCTTACTTCAGTGCTCACTGTCAGACCCTGTGTTGCTAATGTTGCAGTTTTATGCTTAGGAAGTGCATAGTGCACTCAACGGCCTGCTCACAATGAATCTTTATGGAAAGAGTACATAAGGGCTGGAGACGAGGAAGAAGGTGGTAGTTTTAGCACTTGCCCTTTTAAACATGATCTTTCACTCTGTCCTTCTTGTGTTGTGTTAGGGGCTGAAGAGTGGACTGCTGCAACCAGATGTTGTTGCTCACACAAGAAAATTTATGTCATGCAATAAATACCTGGAAAATAATTGTATTTTTTTCCCTCACAATGCAGCAGATCTTCCTCTTGTACAGCATCCAGGTTAGGACAGGGACAAGTCTTTTGTTACTTTGAGGACCTCATCCTGCTTAGAGGAGTGTTGACTGAATGTGCAGATATCAGACAATGTGGGTTTAGGCCATTGCTTATCAATGTGGTGCAAAAGGAAGGAGAAGAGGTGGGGCTGTGCGTGAGGTGTCTGTTGGTACGTGTGTGTGTGTGTTTTTGCCTGCTTTGTGCCTCAAGTATGATCTTTTTTTTTCAAATAAAAACCTGTAAAGAACTATGTTGACTATATCTTAACAAAAGCTTGCAGAAAATTTTTAACTTATTACCTTCATATCAACAGTCTGGACTGCATGATTTTACTAGTAATTGATAAAAAATGTATACTGTGCTTAAGTTTCATCTATGGGAAACAGAACTACACTCTTCCCTGTGTGGGCAAACATTGAAATGGAGGGACTGAGTATTGTACAAAAGGCTTGTCTTCTCTTCAGTGCCCTGGCATTTATCAAGAAAAGCTTGGGTAATTTTGCTCTATCTTTTAGGTAATGTGACCTTGATAGATTGCAAAAATTAATTGCAGTTAAGGAGTACAATAAGAAATGAGATGCTAAGTTCATTGCTGCAGTAATAAAACTGGTTTGAAGACAGCTTCTGCAATGATATTATTGATTAATGTGTCACAGACTTTGAAATAAGCTACCACTATTTTAATCAGCCTGTAAGGGCAGTTATGCTGAAGCTCCTAATCAGACCACTGTACAAGGCAGACAGGCCCTTCATCACAGTGAATTAGAAGGTACGTTTCAGCAAACAAAAACACAAACACACAGGCTAACCCACAGCCATCTACATAACTCAGAGGAGACAAATAATTATTGCAAGTTTTTCTGAAACCTGATAAAATGTGTGGTTTGAAATCCAGGACAATATACCACTCCAACACTAGTAATGTACCGCAAAGAAATATTTTTTGCGCAGTGTTCTTTCCTTAGGGAAATATAGGCCAGATTGTATCATATTACACATTGTGTAGCTTCGAGTTCATTTTTATTTTTAACAGTCATCTGTTCTCTTCATCTGCACGTAAGTCATGCCACAGGAACATCTGCTGGTTCTTTTCTTTCTTCCTACTGACTTCAGTTTTGCATTTTTATATTGCGGTTTTGTTTCCATATGAGGGTCAAAGTCAGCTTGTTGTTCAAAAAGGGCAAGGGGAGACAACATGTTACAGCATTATGGTTGTGCTGGATTTGACTGTTGTTTACACAGGTAACCTGGAAGTCAGCAGCTCTTCTCCATGCTGTCCCTCTTGCCTTTGTCACAATGTCCTGTGGCTGGGCTGAAGTCTTTTTGTCCCCTATGCTTAAAAACTCTTTTGGTCCCTGTGCTGAGGTGGACATAGGATGGTCTGTCCCTGTATTGTGGCTTTGCAATACAGATTTGGTGCTCTGAAAATTTGGGCTGACAGGTTTACTCCTCAGGGTGAACCCATGAGCCACTGTGTGCTAGCAAATTTTACTTAGAATCTCACCAGCTGGTCAAATCTGATGTGGATCTCATGACAGAAGGCTGGAGAGATCTGTTGGATCCTATCAGATATTTAATAATTGGCAGGATTTTGCCTGTACTCTGTCTTTCTTGCTGTTCTGAATGGGAAAAAAGAAAATTGAAATTTGAATACTACTGTGGCGGGGTGTGTGTGTGTGTTTTGAAGGAAATAAACTAGCAAAAGTGGGGACAAAAAAAAAAAAGAGAGCAAACTTTAATAACAGCAGCTCAGTTTTTATTCCCAACATACTTAACTAGCAGAAGGGGAAAAGAAGATCTGGGGCTGGCTGCCAGAGAAGCATTGCTGAGTGTAAACACTACAAGGCATCTCTGAGTGCTGTTATCATATGGAGCCCGAAAGTATTTGTAGCTTGTGACTCTCTAGTCAGGACCAGTCCTGCAAGCAAGGAGTGTTTATTGTGGATTTTCACTACGGAGAAAACTACAGCCAAGCTGACCAGAAAGACTGGAATTTCATCTATCTCTCTCCCCTCCCCCCCTCTGCTTTCTCTCTGTCGCTCACTCATTGGATTTCTTTCTCTGCCAGCCTTTTAAAACCGAAATTACTGGGTCAGTGACATACATTTTTCCTCTTTTCCTAGTATGATCTCATGTTCCGCCTCCAGCAGAAACACTACTATCTGTAAGTATCTTATTCAAGTTTGCTGTCCACGCTGAATGCTGTTGTGTTTGTGGTCGTAATAGTGCTTAACAGCTTGCAGAGTTCAGTTTGTTGCTGAATGTTGCAGCAGAGCAGCCAGACAGTAAATTTTGAGCTCGAGATGGATGAAAACTCAGTTCTAACTTCGAGGAGAACAGGCACTGGGTTTTGCCAGTGGTTTACTAGAAGTTTACTTGAAAGTTTGAATTCCAAACAAGTTACTTTGTCCTAATATTCAAGTTGATATAGATTTCTCAACTATGCTGGCTTTTTTCCATCAGAACTAATAAAACTTTGTGGCTTTAGCTTTTATAAAACTTGGAAGAACTAAATAAGATTTCTTTGCTTAGAATTGTCTTATTAATGAGACACACTAGAAGAAATGTGATAAAAAGCACTGAAGAATATGGTAAAAACTTTTGATACTAATAAGTCTTTAAAAAGGGTATATTTCATTTAGCTGGGATGACTTGTTTTTTAAATGCGTGTTTTAAAATTGTACACTTATTTTGTGGTAGGGATCTGTCAGCATTTTTACATTTTCATGTATGTTCAGACAGCTGACTCAGTTCATCTGAATTAGGCAGATGTTTATTAGTCATATGTATGCATAAAAGTTCATGTGTGTTCCTTAACACATATGTGCTTACAAAGGTTTTACATTTCCTGCTGATTTCTATATATTTATCTGTAGACATCACCTTTTAGAGATAAGTTGCTGTCACTGTATTTTGCTGAGACACTCCAACACATTCTGCAGATAATTATACACTGTGTCTTCAAACAGTTATTAAAAGGGGATTTTGCAAGTTACCTTTCTGCTAGTTAGAGAATTCTACTAGTCATAATCTCAGCTAACTCAGGACTGCACTTTACCTCGGGCAAAATGCATCTTTGCTGTTGACGTATGTCCAAGGTGTAACTGCATAGAGGGTGTTATCTGCCATTCCTTAACTCAGCAAATACTTTGCCAAATACTTAGCTTCTTGGTGACCCGTAATCCTTGTTTGTAGTGCATGGAACAAAGCCATTAAATAACAAACAGTCCAAGGGGTGCATGTGTTAAGTGCACATTCTGAAGTGACAACCCCCTAATTTAACAGCTCATGATCCTTTCACAGCCCTAGGCTAGATTTTAATTGCTGTAATAATATTCATCTTGTTTCCTAGAAATCATGGAAAGCTCTTACTTGTTTTCTTTAAACCCATCCTCAAAAAAATTTGTGTGTTCTTTCTGTTTCTTGCATAATTTTTCTGGTATTCATTAAAACAAATCAATCCAACTTCCAACCCACAACAATCATTCTCCATTATCCCCTTCCAGCTTTGCAAAAGAATAGGGCAATTTTGATCCATCTGGTCAGGGAAATATCCCAGGCAACCAGAGATTTTGTCACATACAGAGAAACTCTTGAAGTCTCATCCAAATCCCAGTGAAGGCTTTGGGTGTCACTGAGACTTGGCTCAAGGTCACTAGTGATTACAGGTTCTTTAGTCAAGTTTTAGGTATTAAAGCTGAGACTTACTGGTGCTGTTTCAGGTTTTATTATCAGTTGTTTTTTGTTGGCAGATAGCTATCTAAACAACTTGGATTAATCTTTTACTTACATCGATTTAGCTCTACTCAGAATCAGACTCACTAGTCGTTACTGTTTGTAATTAACCATTGCATCATTCCTCACATGTGCACCAGCAGCCCTGAGGGAAAACTAGTTCTGTCACTTGGAGGGAATTTTTAACAAACCACATCTAAAGTTCACAGAAACCCTCCTCTACATTGTTCCCAGTCTGGTATGTCTCTCTGTCAACTACAGAGTCACATTCACTGCCTCCTCAGAGGCCCCTTCTCCCTCTGCCTTCTCCCCAGAGTGGGCAGGAGCTGCCAGCAGACGAGTAGGTCCTTAGAGCATTCTTGCCACGTGTCCCTTGTTCAATGCCTTGGGCACATCTTCGGGACTTATTTTCCAGGCTTTCAAATCTCAGAGTCAGCTTGGACAATCTACATGGGAAAGGACGTCTCTTTACTCGTTACCACATTTTTGATACCAGTATGGGTTTATATTGGATCTATGAGGGGAATTACTGGACAGTTGGCAGGGTATAATGCAGTATTTTGTAAAAATACAGCAGTTAATTAACCTAGATCCTAGCAGTCAGATGGCTCTGTCTTTTCAGCTTAGAGTCAGCACATGATTTAGGGCAAGAAGGACCTCTGAAGGTAACTGGTCCCACCTTTTTCTCCAAGAAAAGCCTGTTTTATGGCAAGTCTGTCTTCAAAGTTACATCAAGCAACTCAGGCCCTTATGTGTTTATTAAAGATATCTGAGAGGACTCCATGAAATCCGTTCCACTGCCTATGTTTGCTATATATATATTTTTTATAAAACTAATGTAAATTTCCCTTGTTGTTGTTTTCGTGGGTTTGTGTGTCTCGCCCTGTGCTCCAGGCACTCTTGTGTTACAAGTCTAAAAATAAGCAATAAGGCCTCCCTTCTTCAAGCTGAACAAATCCAGCTGTGTCTGCCTCCTCATAAATCATGTGCTCCATCCCCACTGAGGCATAACAACTAGTATATGATATATCCCTGAACTGACATGACTGTTTTACTTCTGGGACCAAAGCTGGTAACTTTCTGTGGGCTTGCATTCACCCAGTGCACCTGGAGTTGTTTCAGGTGTTTTGGCATATAGACAGACCCTTAGAAAGTTGATGAGAAAACAGCTTAATTTTGCAATACTGATTCTCCTTCTGTGTTGTTAATGAATACCATTATTTCATTAGGCCACTAAGTATATCCGAAATATTGTGGTGCATTTGGAATTAAACAGTGCCTTAGTTGTATGTCCATTTTGGATACATAGGTGATGTCAAGGATTAGCAGGGGTGAATCATATTCAGGTGTGATACTACGGGCAGAGAAGTAAGGAGATCGAAAGGATGTCCAAAGCAGCCACGAAATGTGACAGTGGCATCTCCAGCAGCTGTATATCTGCTGAAGAGCAGCATAGCGTCTCTGTCAATTAGCATTAGGTACCATGTAGCACACACATGACTTCACTGAACCAGTGACCTTCTTTAGGTCAGTCTTCTTTACAAATAGGGAGGATGTTAGTATCATGGCACTCACTCCAAAACCTTCTCATTTTTATTGTCATTATGTGCTGAAAGGATCCCTTGCCATTTCATTTGGTTATGATTGGATAAGTGATTGAGAAAGTGAGGTTATACTTCCCAAGATCTTCACTTGGCCACCTAAGGAGACAGTCCTACAGCTTCCAAGTAGAGGCCAGTGGCTGGAACACATAGGGCAAACACACAGTGATACAGGAGCTGTGTCTGGATGTTAAAGTAGCCAAAGCAAGACTGTAATACACAGGACCAAATTTGTTGCAGAGAATGTTTCATACAGCCACCATGAAATTGATCAAAATGGTCCTGATTCCTCTTGTAGACTTTCTGTTCTTGTAGACTTTCTGTTTTTGATGCAGTGTAAGAAATGTCAGCATAGAAACCTCTACGTGCACCTGAGGTTTATAGCTGCACTCAGTGCTGGGATTTACAGAGCAGGCACCAGAAACAGATGAACCTGGGCTGTAACAGAGATAAGATGCAGACATCTCTGCATAAGTGCCATTTCCCAGCTGGTGATTAGACTATCTCTCAACTATAACATGGTTTTGTGGTAGCTATCCATGTGGGGGTGGAGAAAGTCAAAACTACCTGGGCTTTAATTTTATAATTTCTGATGAGGTGCCCTGTAAGGAAATGCCAGTGAATATAGATATTTTGCACCATAAATCTATGCCTCAGCCTGCTATTATGGAGCAGAGAGTTACTGGCACTGCCATGAGATGTAAACCACGGGGGTCTATGTGTCAGAGTCATTAACTGCCTCTTAGCACTTTTCCAGGACCTAGTCTGAATCTAAAATTTCGAATTATTTTCTTATCTCAATATTCAAACATGGATTTCATGCCTTTTTCACTGGCTAGAATTCTACATTTTCTCTCAGATTTTCTTCAGACAGGTATGGCTTCAATATTTTAAACCAAAATGGAAGGACTTTCAGATAAATACTTAGAAAACTACACTTAAAAATTACGTCCCAACCTATATAGTCAACATACATCCAAGTTTACATATATGTGACTCTCAAAGTACTCAACCTTAAATCTGTGGTGAAGTGAATGAAACTGTCTTGTTTAACTTTAGGAAGTGAATAGTTTGACAGAATTTCTGAACTGCCAGTTGTTTTCCAGTGAAATTTAAAACTGGGTGCTGATGTGCATTACATTATAGGCTGTTCAGAAGGTCATTCTGCTGGAAACAGTGGAGGGAACACTTACCTGTTAAAATCAACAAAGAAAATAAGTAGATACAAGGATTTGTTTTTAATTTACTTTCCGGAAAGTTCACTGTTGGTTGTAATGTATGTAGCAAATAAGTAGCCAGGGCATTTAAAGTTTACAAACACTAAAGGAACGTTCACATTTTACTGTCTTGGAATTCTTATGATCTTCTCAAATTTAATTAAATCAATATCACTTCCTATTCTTTGGGCTGTAGATTCAGTTACTTTGGAGGGTTGTAAAAATTAGGCTCTTAAAAGGATTTCCAAATTGCTTGTTTAATGTTCTTTCTAAAATTCTTTTCTTATGAGGTTATAAACATGAAAGATGAAGATTAACTGTAACTAGGCACATGAGAAACTTGTGTAATTTATTTTCCATATTATTTTTTTCTTCTTTATTGCCACTGAATTTTCTCAGATTTTTTTTTTTTTTTTTAAAGAAAAACTACAGCTCTGTCATGCCATATCACATGTTTCTATGCTGCTCTCCTGGCACAGTTACTTACTCTAACAGGAAGAGTAGAGAGGCACGAGAAAGGTGTTTTCAACTAGAGGTTGATTTTTTTTTCTCACGACACCAATGGCAGAGAGAAAATAGATTTAACAGGAGGCCACCTTCCCTTCATCTCACTTTCCGGTATATTTAACCTGAATGGGCACCTTTGAACTTTCACACTATTTGGAGCTCATACTGTTTTATTAATATCTACTCAGTCCTGCAGTTAAAAAGGTCAGTAACAAAGGATCCTACACAGCAAGGGTTTGTATGTGCATACAGATTAAAAGTCCCTGGAATTCACATGGAGAGCTGATCCGTGGAGGGAGAACTCTCATTGGTAGATAGCTAATTTTCTAAGCATGTGTGCACCGAATGGTATTCAAAGGTGAAGTCAAGCTGCTGCTTGAAATGAACAGCAATTGTCAGAAATGGTGGAAGGTTTTGTGTGTCTGTTGTTCTGTTTTTATCTCTACAGTTGCTTTACAGCAATTTTCTTTTTTTTTTCAGGATTAACTAACCTTGAAAGGACTCTGAGAACACATTCATCACTTTGTCAGGCGTGACCAGTGAATTTTATAAAAACCTAAGGATATTTTGAAAGGGTCCTGCCCAAATTTCAGTCAAGGAGGGCCTATTAATAGAAAACATATCATACATTTTTACCTGTGACTAATAATGCCTTCATTATATGGTGAAACTCTGCTGGTGGAGAAAGAAGACTCCTTTTGTTAAGAAATTTTTTCACTGGTGAAAAAGACTGGCACTCCCATTTAATATGAAGCCCTTTGAGAAAATCTGTTTTTTTCTGCTGCTGCCTATCCTGTTAAGAGTTGTGTGCTCCTCCTTTATTAGTTTGAACCTTGGGGTTAAAGTGATGAAGGGACAGTCTGTCTTCCTGTCAGAAGAAGACCTCAAGTTTTCCATCCCCAGAGAGAAAGATGTCTGCAAAGTAGAAGTTGTGATTAATGAGCCAATAACACAGAGGGTTGGGAAACTAACTCCACAGGTATTTGGGCTCTGTTTTGCTGCTTTGAGTGTTGGTGTGTGCAGGTCTGGGAGAAACTAAAAAGAGCTGCTTTCCTGATTTTTGTTTTCTTTTGGGTAGTGACTAAAAGGCATGAAACTGAATGGTCTGTGAGATTCAGCCTTTTGCTTAAATAGACAGCTGGTAGAGAACTGCAACCCTGAAATCCAAAAGCTGAGCTCAGTAGCACGAGTGCACGGAAGTGAGTCTGGTCAGGGTTTCCTTTCACAAGTGAAGAATGGGTATTTCAAAACTTTCAGTTAGGAGCTATCACCCTGTCTCTCAGCTGCTTATTTTTTTCCCGTGAGGGTAACCAGTGCCCCTTGGGTAATGCACAGTCCACTACAACATTCTGCATTTTAGCCACGGAGCCACTACTTAAGGAGCAATTAAGAAAAAAATAATCACATACAATAAGACATTGTGCACACCATTGTTTGTTCTGCTCTGCAACAGCCAAATTGTTAGCAGATGGCAAATACATTATAACTCCACTGTTTTCTGTTAAAATGTCAAGCTTGTCGAATAATGAAATGTATTTCACATATTACCATTCTGCTACTCATCTGCTTTACAAATCGCCCCACCTGAGTTATAGCTGGAAGGAGTTGAAAGTAGTTGTCATGCAGATGTAATATTATAGACAGAAGATGAAGGGTTTTAATGAGCCATAGCCAAGCAAGTTTTGCCTTTTGGAAAAATTCTGGTTTGTGCCACAGCATACACTTCTGTGTGTTTGTGTATGAACATAGTTTTAAACCCACTCTGGGTTTTTTGGTGGCTTCTGTGAGGCTAGGTGAAGGAGCACCAGCATCAAAAGATTTTTCAAAATTTCTGTCTTGGTCCTCACTATTATTTTTGCAGACCACTGACAAGTACTTCAGCTGAATCAGTACTCCTGCGGAGCAGAGGCATGCCAGGGAAAACAGGAGGTGATGGACAGGACAATGTGGGATCTTCTCTAGAGACTGGCCCCAAGAAGTGTAGTGCATCTGCTGAAGCTACCCCAGGGCTTGTTTTCTGCCAGCACAAGGACACTGACCGTAGTATCCCCACCTCTATTTTCCCAGTATAGGTTGGTCCTTGATTCCTATGAACATAGAGTCATTATGGCTGGAAAGACCTCAAACCAGACACTAACCTAGCACTGCCAGGTCCACTACTAAACCATGTCCCCAACCCCTACATATATACAATTTTTGAATGTTTCCAGGTATGGTGATGCCACTACTTCCTTGGGGCACCTGTTTTAATGCCTGACCAACCTTTTGGTAAAGAAATTTTTCATAATATCCAATCTAAAGGAGAGGAGAAAAAGAGGGACTTGCATGTGAAACCTATGGCAAACCTCTTCTGTAGGCAATCTGTCTGGCTGAGGAGTGATTTTGCTTTCAATTTCTGCCACAGCCTCTGTCTGCAGTAGGACCCAAGTATTTTGAAATAGCTATTTTGTCCTGTGTAACCCAACATGTTTCAAGCACATAATTAGAAGCCCTTTCCAAGAGATCCCAGGGGATATGCATTCACTACACCTTGTTTTCCAAATGACTTCCCCTCTCCCAGCCCCACTTCTGTTAAGCACCCATTCTTTTATGGCTCTGAATATGTGCCCAGGCAGTTGAGCGTGGCTCATGGAAGCTGCAGGCACTCAGGTAGAGAGAAGAGCTCTGCTGGGCAGGTGGCCCTAGGGCACCAGGCTGGAGAGAGGCGGTGCCTGAGCTTTCACCATTCCTGAAAAGGGTGCCGAAGTCCAGATCTCCTTGTGCCACTCATGATCTTTCTACAGGAAATTCTGCAGCCAGAAAATGTCTCTGGCATGATCTGGTTTACTACCATTAAAGTGAGTAATGTTCTAGGAATGTATGACAATTTAATTATAAATTGTAATTGAAAAGCAGTTGAAGTGGAAAAAAACAAAGCTCAACAGTAATTAGGAAAAGATTTAGATTTCCTTTGTCTTACCCAGTGAATTTATAGACAATTAGAGTTGCCTGTTCATACAAAAGGAAAACATATCAGGAAACATAAACCAGATGTTTCTTTTTGCAAAGCAGATTGTGTCTCAATACACATATAAACTGACTGACAGTCAGTGTTAACAAACCTTTGTGGAAAGGTTCTAAATTTTCCATCCCCTTGTTATCAATTAAGATGTGGAACTAATGATGTCTTAAAAATAAAGACATTAGTTCTTTTATATGATTGGACCCAGTGAGATGCATCCCAGAGTTCTGAGGGAACTGGCTGATGTAGTTGCAAATCCATGTTTTGTGATGTTTGAAAAGTTGTGGCAGTCAGGTGAAATCCCAGTTTCCAGACTGGAAAAAGGGAAATACGTACCCATCCTTAAAAAGGGTGGATCTTTCCTGGGAATTACTGACCTGTCAGCCTGCCCTCTGTGCCTGGGAAGATCATGAAACAGATCCTCCTAGAAGCTGTGCTAAGGCACATGGAGGACAGCGAGGTGATTTGAGACATCCAGCAAGGCTTCACCAAGGGCAAATCCTGCCTGACCAGCCCATTGGCTTTCTGTGATGGAGTGATTACGTCAGTGGGCAAGGGAAGGGCTACGGATGCCATTTATCTGGACTTCTGTAAAGCCTTTGACATGGTCCCCCACAACACCCTTCTGTAACCAAAATCCTATTGACTTTGAGGGATCTACACTGATTTTTGTCAGTGAAGAATCTTACTTTCAGTGTACAACATTAAGCTTCTGAAATGACAATATGAGTGGGTTTTGTACATAATATACTTTTTTTTCTTTAAGATAACATACCACATAACCACTTCTTAATTTTATTTTCTGTTTTTGTAGAATGTTCCATAAGATTATCCAATAGATTAGTTAACAATCATGTTCCTTTATGTTAGTTTGTACTAAGAAAGAAAAGACATTAAGTAAGAAAAATACATATTTGTTGGTTTTGTTTGAAAAAAAGCAAAGCACATATTTCTATGGCATTTGAAAATAATACAAAACAGAACAGCCACAACATAGTCAAAACTTTCATCATATGAGAGTAATTTTGTTTTCCAAAAATTGTTCTCATCCTTCCTTTCTAAGCAGTCCCAACAAAAAAAATCAAGCATATTTTCCATAACACTAAATATTACAGATTATTCCAAGAGGTTAATCCATGTATATATGTCAGAAAATCAAATAACTCATCATTTTAAAAAAACAAACAGAGAAAAAAAAGGAATGCACAATGCACTTCTTGATGAAAGTTAAAAGCAGGCAATAAATTTTAAGATTGCTAAGAATATAGAATAATTATCACATTGCTTGAGCATCTGAGAATAACTTTAGTGGAAGTGGACCCTTTCAGTAATAATAGAAGCTGTGAAACTCTAACTGTTCTTCCATTATAGAAAGATGTAAGTTCTGTTCTGTGTAATGACTAGAAAGAAATGAAGTTCAGCAGTTCTTACATCCTTTTGCATAAATCCACAAAGTGGTCATGAGGTGCTTCAGTTAACTATGCAATAACAATTAATTTAGAATTAAATTATTACATAATTTTGACACTGTAAGTCAGATCACCTAAAGATTTTCTTTATGAGCTACACTTTTAGTCAACATTTTAGAACCTCACTAAAGTCTCTCAGCCATTTCACCATCCTCCAAAGTGGTTGGGGAAACAAAGGCAATTCAAGAAAGGCACTTCATTTTCATGATTCTTTTGTCATATGTTAAAAAATTACTGTCATCAAGAAATTATCTCTTCTTTTTTTGAAAAAAAAATGTGGCTACTCAGTCAGCCATATAAGTATATTAATCACTATTAGTTATGGCCTCTTTAGGTCTATTCATGAATGTTGAACAGATTTCACTTTAGTCTGTGAAAGTCCATATAATGATTTGTGAATACTGTCCCTAAAAAATATAATGAAAACTACATTAAGATTCATAGTAAAATGCTCAGGAAGTGAAGTGATTTTGGTTTCTGGCTGGCTAGAATATGCCTTTTCTCTCTATAGTTACAAAACATGAGTATCTTCCATCCTCCATGGACTATGTAGGGATTCCCTGTTATCAAAAGGATAACATAGACATAGTCTTATCAAGGATAGGAGCTTATAGCTTTTGTTTCTGTAAAGAAACACCACTGCATGGGAATTATAATTTGCCAGTCTTGCCAATTGCAGTATTTGAGAACATGAAAATTGTATGCTCCAGAATCTAAATCCCTTTTCCAAAGAATGAGTGTGTCACAGTTCCATGAAGCAATCTTTTTTCTCTTCGTGTCAGGCAGGTTTCCTCATTGCCTTACTTTCACAAGTCAACCAACCATTTAATAAATAAATCTGTCTGAAATAAGTGTTGGGCCTAGATGGTTAAACTGTGGCCAGACAGACTCACAAATTTTGCCTGTATCTGGTGTGTTGTAAGAATTATTCTATTTTGAACTAGCTGGTGGGGACAACATAGATATCTGCTTGCTTTTGTGAAGTGGATTACACTGATTTTGGGGCTGGATCTTGGTATGGCGCAGAGATGATGTCTGATCTAGAAAAGAGCTACTGGTACTAAGTCAGTATCACAAAACTAGGGAACAAATCTGAGTTAGCAAAGTTTCTAACAGAGAAATTTCACTGGGTTGTATTTTCATAGTCCATTTGTAGTAGTCATAAAGCAAGATTTACTATATGATCAAGCTATTGCCATGAGCAACTTTAAAAGTCAATAAATCTCATGTTATAACGCTGGAACTGCTGGCTTTTCAGCACCACTGCAGTTGTATGTACTGCTGGATACACCTGTGTCCTTAACTCCAGAGGCTGCAGTGGTAAAGAAGATCAGGTCAAACTATTTGTTGTACTGCGGAGGGACTTGGCATCCTGAAACAATCACATATGACCCCTGCCCTTCTAATTGTTGAGTGCTGGCAGCCCCATGTTTAAGTGGTTGCTCTGACTCTCACTGGGAGATTACAGAACAGGTGAATACCTATTTGTAGAAATGAACTACATATTAAAAATTTCCTCAGTCTGATGTATTCCAGGCACTCAGAGAGAAGTGGAACGGATGCTGTGAAGTTAACATCCTTGGCAGTGTGGTATCAAGTCTATTCTGTCTCCTTCATAGGTTTTTGACTGTCACTTCCTTCCTAATGAAGTCAAATATACCCACAATGGATGTCCAATTTTAGATGAAGACATGGTCATGCTCAGGCTGTACAGGTAAGGAGCAGCAGAAGATCACACTTCACTGTTGCCAGGAGCCCAGCTCACCTCAGGAAGAGGAAGCAGTCCATTTTTTACAGTTAAAGCATGTTCTGCTATACATGTTGTAACTAGTTAGATCCAGTAGCAGCATCATTAGTTAACAAGTGACCACCTGTTTACAGAAACATTTCTCACCATGTATTGCAGATAATGTCCATTTAATGTGTATTATGTATTGCTTGCTTATTACAGAAAAATAGTGATTTTTCATTATGCTATGGGAAGTGACAACCCTACTTTCAGAGTACTGCATATTCTCTGCTGTCCTGCTGATAGGGACAGACACTCTCACATACACACAGCAAGTAACCTCTTCCTTCACACAGACAAGTATGAAGGGATATGGGCAGCAGGGTCTGGATTATGGCAATTCAAGGCTTGAGCACACAAGAGAGAAAGGTGTAGATGCTGAAAAGCTTTTGGTAGAGAAATCTTTCAGCTTTCTGCAGTGTTCTGTGAGAACTTTGCAGTTCTCACAGAAGCTATGAAAACACTGCTATGGGTTCTTGTAAACTAACTCCTTATCTTGCACCTGGGTTTGTTATGCAAGATTGTTATGGTTCTGGTCTTCTGATATTTTGGAATAAGTGTCTTAGAGCTTGACCAGTCCCCTCAAGGGGTGGATGGCTGAGCACCCAATTGTCTTATGCCATTCAACACACTCTTTGCGAACCCTGTTATAAAAGGATGATTATAATTAATTAAACTACTACTACTGCTTGCTTCCTGAACTTGGTCGTGTCGTTTCTTGCCGTTCTCGGTACTTTACAGTGGCAGAAAGGGGTTCAAGTAATTCAGTTTAGAAGGTGAGGACAATACCCAAATCACAAAGCAACAGAAGATGGGATGAAGCATAACTAATTTTCCTCTGTCACTTGCAGGTTTACAGAAACTGAGACGTTTGTAGAAACATTCACCCTCCATGTGCAGTTACTTGAGCCAGACTGTAACATCATAAAAATGCGCTCCCATGCTTTGGAGGTCCCTGAATACCACGGTCTGTCCAGGGTGATTGACAAGAACGTCCTCACCTTTGATTATGACAGGAAGATAAACCTGGATTGCACCATTTCCATCATCTCTTCGGAAACTCACCTGCCTGCTCACGGCCAGCTTGTCACCAGGAAAGTGCAGCAAGAGCAGTTTCGTGGAGATCAGCCATTCTTCCCTGGCACTAGTACGATATGCTTTAGTTGTTTGTATTAGCATGTTCAAAGAGACCCAGCAGATTAAGTATGCAGCAGTGGGTTGTTTCAGATGTGCTGTGTAAGAGTGGGTCATGTGAAGTTTAATGAACAGCTTGAGCTATCATGGGTGTGAAAGTGACATGAAATTTTTGTGAGGCACAATGGAGATCACAGATCTGGGTCAATGATTCCTTGACTGGATTCTGTTTCTGGCTTCTAGACATGATGGTGGTTTAGACAGCTTTGTGAGTGCCAAGACTCAGTAGAAACAGCAGAGGTAGTTGTTGGAGGCAGCACCTAACCAGGACACCAAGGAAGGATGGAGTTGGAAGATGACATTTGAAAACAAAGTCCTGTAGGAGAAATTAAGTCAGGAAAGGAGCCCTACTTCTCATCACACTGTCTCTCTCTCTCAGGGTTACTTTAGCTACATGGGCGGTTTCCCCGTGCTGGTTTCTGCTCTGGTAACTGTTTCACTATTGCTGTTATTGGGTTACAGAGCACAGCCTGGGACAACAGTGCAGAAATGGGAACTGTACACTGGGACTAGGTGTCATTAACAACAGAAAAATGAGCTGTGATGAATTTCTGAGGATGGGCATTCAGTATCAACACCTTGATCCCCCCTCGCCTGACACTGATTATATTCCTGTGAGGTTGGATCTCTCAGACAGCAGAAGCAAAACTCTGCACAAGGTAGATGTTTATGCAAGTTTTTAATATCTGATTGTCATCCTGTGCTTTTTTTTTTTGTTTTTTCTTTCTTATCCTTTTCACATTTGAAGAGAGATAGGCATCCTTTAAGTTTTTTCAGTTCTTAGAACTTTGCCAGCTAAGCAAATGAAAGGCATTATCTCCATGCCTCTATGATTAGACCATTATGACTACAAAGAAACACTTCTGGTTGATTACTGTCAGACATAAGTAGTTTATCCTGAGAGAAAAATTAATTCTGTCATAACTCCATAATTTTTATACAGCACGATCTGCACTGACTTCAGCATATACAGTAATTAATAAGTTAAGAGCTCTGTGAACATATTTAGTTAATAATTATTAATGGCTTGTGCATGTTTCTGCCAGATAAAGTTATTTATTAAACTCACATCATATTAAGTAAATTGTTTCAGCCCCAAATTAAGGACGCAAATAAGACTAGTGAACCTGAAAGTCATATTAATGATGTCTCAATATTTACTTTAGGCATTTTCTAGTTAAAATGTTTCAGGTTTTTTTTTCAAAATAATTATTGCTTTAACATGTACCCCAATTTGCTAAGTGAAGCTAAAAGAAGTTGATTTTATTTTTTTGCTTTACTTTGCCTGTTTGTTTGTCTCATTTTTTCCTGTTGTAGATGGAGTATGCATGGCTCCCTGTTCAGATTAAAGGTGCTGTTCCCAACCGAACACCCAAAGCTGCCCCAATGGCAAAGTTCACCCTGGAAGTAGATCAATTTATTTTAACCCCTATTACAACAACAACCATTGATGCCGAAGACAACGAAACTCCAAAGTCCCTTCTTGTATTCAACATTACCAAGCCACCTCCACAAGGATTTATCACTCACCTATCTGACCACACAAAACCTGTCGGCTCCTTCACGTGGAAAGATCTCCATGACATGCTCATTGCTTATCAGCCTCCAAATAACAGCCACACAGAGAGGAGGAATTATGAGGTAACAGTGCAATGTTTTCACTCATAACAGTGTGAACATTTGCTGTTTTTCACCTCCTTAAGATTAAGTAAGATGGAAATAAATGTAATCATATGTAATGGATATTTTTCAGGAAAAAAGTTTTTTAAACTATACACAATGCAGGAGCAGAGTTAAAATCTTTTACCACTTTCTCCTACCACGTCAGCTTAACTATCTAACACAAAATAGATGTTTATTGCTCACTACGTAAGAATTTCTGAAAACTTTTTAATCCCTCTGACTGAGAACTATCTAAACTGGATTTTTTTAAAATAAGAGGAATAGTGAAATAATAGTACTTGTAGATCTACTCAAGAGCCTTTGGAAGGATCAGTGGTGCCTTTTCTACACAGCTTTTGTCCCTCCATGATATTACTGATCCCTGGGACCTGTGCAGATGTGACACATTTAAAGTCATGAAAGATGGACCAGTTAAAGGTCAGGATTGCTATTTGGCCTTACAGCCTACCTGCTGTGATAATGGTGGTTTAGAGAAAAATGGTGGTTTAGAGTTCCTGCTGGGAGTAATAAATGCACGTCACTAACACAGAGAGCGTGATGCAAGTGATGAATGAGATCAAGCTTCTGTCTGCAGGTTATTGAGTAAGTTACGAAATAACTGTCTGATAAGATACTTAAGAAATTATCCCATCAAAGCAAAATGGTTGGTACTAAAGTAATAAAACCACAGAAACAGGAAATCAAAGCCAGGTAAGCTGAGGAAAGGGTTGCTTGGAAAACAGAGCAACAGTAACAGTAACTGCCATCTGATGCTGACAAGGCTTGTCTCATTTTTTTACTTGGCTGTCACAGGAACTTCCTTTCCCTGTTTCCGTAGTGTGAGGACCAGACATCCAAAACATCTGCTCCTTGAGTGCCTCATCTCTGCTCTGCTTTCAGCATTGTTTGAGTCCAGGTTCAAGAATTTGACAGTTCTGGAGTTTGACAACTCAAGAGTTTGAATTTTTTTTTTTTAATTTTTTTTTCTATACTAGCATGTAATTTCTATCATATCTGTTTTTGGTCCTACACCTCTTAAAAGAGCAGGAAATGTCTCCTCCCTTTGTATTATTACTAGTTTAAAAAAGTTCTATATTAATTGCTGAGTTAACTGCCCCCCAAACAAAAATGAAAATTCCACACAGTACAAACTAAGTTTCACATAATTCACTGCAAAGAGAGAAGAAGGCAGATACTCAGTTTCGTGCAGAAGTTCCATGGCTCCTTTTAGAAGCTAAATCAAGTTTTGTTTATTAACATATTATCAGAAGCCTGTAAGATCTCTCAGGAGAGAATGCACTATATGTTTTTTGTATTACATTTGGTTTCCAGTTTTCAAAAAGCAATTTATCTGTTACCTCCACAGGTGGAGTTTGAGGTTCATGACTTCTACTTTGAAAGGAGTTTACCAATCACTGTGCTTCTTTCTATCAGAACAGCAGATACAAATGCCCCTCGGGTTTCATGGAATACAGGTGAGATCTCTTATGCTCAGTTTATTTTTGCCTCAGAATTAATAACATTTTGACTCACATATTTGAAAAAGCTCTAGAATTTAGATTTACACCTGGAGTCTAAGCATCATTAAACGAAGGAGCATTAATCTATTTTCTCCCTATCTCCATTTTGGAGCGAACATGTTTCAAACACTTGAAAAGGATCTAACATCTTAACTGGAATGAAAAATAAAGAAAAAATTGAGTTACAGGAAAAACGGGATTTATTTATACAGCATTTTCTTGTAAAATGAACGGTACATAAAAAAATATAAATATTAAGGGCAAATATATTATGGAATAAGAATAGTGGGGTAGCATGTGGGCAAGACCAAAGCTTGTTAGTATTGTTAAAGTTGGAAGTGTGCAAAAATGAACAACTAGGAAAAGAGGGCATGATATACTACCAGACATTTAAAGCCTGGAAACCTTACAAGGTTAAGGCTAGTTCAAACAGATTTATAATGCCTGCACTGGAAAGGGAACAGTGTCTCTCATCTAGAGTGCACTGATATTTAAAGGTGTAAGATCAAACATGCCTAGAAGTTATCACCAGGGAAAGTGCAGTTTCCCTACAGTAGAAAAGGAAAGGAGCTGAGAAGAAGGTACCTAACATCTTCCAGAGAGACCCCACCTGAAATGGCTGTCTGAGCAAAATGAAGGAACACAGTCTTCTGTTGTGAAGATCAACATACATTTTTAAAGGCAGACTCACTAAAGAAGCTAAATACCCAGTTTCAGACAATGTGAGGTTTCAAGTGCAATGCTCCTGTTGGTGCAAACATCCAGAAATGTGCCTCATTAGATTACCAGATAACTGGAAACCAGATGTCAAGGAAACTTTCCTGCCTGACCTTCCAGATGCCCCTCTCCGTGAGCCACACTTGCAGCACCCAAGAGTTTCACTGCTGGGACTGAAGCCCCTTCACAGAAGGTGGCTCCAGTGACCTGATGGATGTCCCCCTTGACTTCCTACCTTACCACACACACACTATCAGAAAATTTCTGTTACTGCTTAATCTGGATTTCCCATATCAGAATCCTAGATCTCTGTTTCCTTTATGTAATTTAACTGTGGTGCAGTGACGAGAAAACAGCTCAAACTTGGTGTCTCCAGGGAGGAGCCCTGAACAAAGGAATCCCTGACTTTTATACCCCCATAGTATGTGTTCCAATGGTGGTATTTGTTCTTGTTGCACATCAGGTCCTGCAGTCTCTGAGTGACCAGCCACACCCCGTGCCCTTTTTTTAGACAAAGGGTCCATGCCCATTCATGGTTCTTTGCCTGGGGCTCCAGAGATCTCCCACGCACCCAGGGCACAATGTGCAGCTTGCACATGAAGCAACCTAAACTAGGTGCATTCTACAACATCAGAATCGGTTATGTCTCTGAAAACGATTCCTTAAAGACAGTGAACTAATTCAAGTATGGCAGAAGCTGTTATCAGACTTCTAGGTGGTGTTAGAGTCATAACATTGTAGAAGTATTAAGGTTGAAAAAGACCTCCAAAATTATCAAGTCCAACCTTCATCTGAATACCACCATGCCCACTAAATATATCGGGAAGTGCAATGTCTACTTGTTTTTTGAACACTTCCAGGGACGGTGACTTCACCACTGCTCTGCAGAGCTTGTTCCAAAGATAAATCACCCTTTCAGTGAAGAAATTTTTCCTGATAGCCAATCTAAACTTCCACTGCAATGCCTTTCACATACAGTTATGTAGATAGAATTAAATATTCTGGGGTTTTTTCCTGGTTGGAAACACCTTTAGAAGCATTAGATGCTGACAGTGATGTAACTCTCTGCTCTTTGCAGGCCTCAACCTCCTAGAGGGGCAATCCCGACCCATCACATGGCAACACTTCCAAATTGTAGACAATGATGACATCCAAAACGTTCGCTTGGTCACAGTTGATGGCTTACAGCATGGGCGGCTGTCAGTGAGAGGTAGGTCATTTCAGCTCCGGAGACTGGAAAAATCTCCTCTGTGATTAAACAACAGCTCTGCTCCCTCTGCTGACCACCTTCTCCCGCTACAACCGTGCTAATGGGTATTAAAACAGGAATGTTCAAAAATCCAGTATTTAAACCCTTACTTTCTTAATGTACATTTACATACCAAAGGTGAAATTTAAAGAAATCAGCTATGCTTTCATTGAGCAGCATGAGGAGAAACACAGCCAATAAATTTTCAGTTCTTACATTTTTACTTGCAGATGTTAAGGAATGCCAAGTGATTTTGATTTGTTGGCAAATACAGACAACATTTGGATATGGTTGTTACTGGCAGCTTCAAGGTTTATTTCAAAAAGTGGAAATTAAATTAGACTTCTAACTCATTAGCCTTCTGCATTATCAGTACTACCAGTTTTGCTCTGCAGTGCATGAGTTGCCACAGTGCTTGGGAAAAAGGTCATGTAATGGAAGTCACTCTGCTCTTGGCAGAGTGGGAACATATTGCCACTATCAGTGCTGAGTTTTTTGGCAGTTGAATGTGTTCATGTAAAATGCATAACCTAAAGACATAAAACAACTATTTAAAGAAAAGGCAAAGGTAGTGTTTCGAATATAGCAAACACAGAAACTATTCAGAAGTAAATTCAAATTCAGGAAACTCCTCCCAAATAGTCCAGTGTCTGAAAGATTATCCTCCTGCAAAGCTACACACAGGAACTGTGTTGTGTCAGCAGTGCTAGGTGGGCTCAGCCCCAGAGACAGCGTTAGGGGACTGTGCAGCCAGCCAGGGCCCATCTCCTGGTGGCACTCCTGCCCTTGCATACTGAGTCCGAGGGTTTCTCAGACTACCATGCCCCAGCCAGAGGTGGATATTTCATCTTCAGTGGCTGCGCCTTATTGTCTTTTATCTGTCTGCACAGGTACATGCCAGGGAAAACATCACCACAATTTTTGGCAATTGCTTTTTTTGTGTAAAACCTTAGAGGAATGCTTGGCTTTTTTACTTGGTGCCCCTGGTATATCATACGTTTTAGGGCCAGCTTGCTGTTCTTGAATCTTGTACTTTGCCTGAATATTTGTCTGTATGCATAACACTTCTAGTGAAGCAGAGGTTTAAAATTGTCTTATTACAGACAATAACCTCAACACACTCAAATCCCCACATCATTATATTTTACTTGCAATGAAATCCTGAGCTTTAATGAAAAGGCCTATTTTCTTTGACGCTTAAAATGCATGTAAAATGTTCTGATAAGAAAGTAGAGGTTGACATTAAAGTGGAAACTATTGCAGTTAAAAATCCTTAATGTCTCTGGTTACCTTTAATGACATTTGGAGGATTTTCTCTGCTATCACAGTTGCAAATTCTGCATTCTTATTAACTATTCCAACTCCTACAAACTTGTTTTTGGTAGGTGAAGTTACATTTGATTTTTCTAGTTAGAAATACCTTGCTCATTTCTCTCCCTCAATAATCTTTATATTATTGTAAAGATTATTTTCTGGGCTGAACCATACATTTTTGATGTGCTGTCTTCCACTGTTTTGACAGGAGGGAAAGGATTCATCTTCACAGTCGCTGACATTCAGGCTGGAGTTGTTCACTACCATCATGATGACAGTGATTCTACTAAGGACTTTGTGGTGTTTAGAATTTTTGATGGCCCCCACAGCATTCGCCATAAGTTTCCAATAAATATCCTCCCTAAAGATGACAGTCCTCCATTTCTGATCAGCAACGTGGTCATTGAAGTTCATGAGGGACAGGCAATACTGATTCAGGGCTCCATGCTTCATGCTTCTGACATGGATTCCAGTGATGATTACATACTATTCAATATTACCAAGCCATCACAGGCTGGAGAAATCATGAAGAAACCAGGACCAAACTTGATAGGTAATGGAATACATCCATAAAGGACACTTTCCTTTGTCCCCTCCTTTTTAAAATGCATTAAATGTTATAGTCAGAAATCTTACTTTGGCTCAGGACAAATAACGGCAAATTTGGACTTCTTTCATTTTACCCCATCACTAATTAATGTTGGTCTCTGCACTAGGATAACTGTACCTGTGTACACAATTTATCCTGTAATTCTTCCATTCTGAGTCTATTTTCCTACAGTACTGTTCTCTCAAAAAAATATTGGGCCAGTCAGGAGTTAGTTTAGATGCAAGGATCTGTGACAAATTCAGAGCTAATACATGATGCTAATTATGCTCAATGATGAGAAAGCTCTCCTTCCATGTAACGAGCCAGAAATTCCTGTGCTAGGCTGCAGAGACTGCTAGTCCTGCAAATTCTCTTCTGACTTCTCAACAGGGCTTTCAGCCTGTTTGCTGTGTTGCTTCATTTTTTGGATGATTTTTAAGTGACACAGAAAAGAAGTTGGTGATCTTCAGAGAATGTGGAAGACAATGAGACACCATTTCAAAGGACTTGCTCCAGTTAGGGTGAAAAAGAAGACGTTATGCTTCCTCAGTTACTCGCACAACTAATGCATAACTTTAATGTAGTATTAAAATCATGGAGTGTTCAAAGGCAGATGTATTCTTCAATTCAACAGGGTATTCCGTCAACAGTTTTCTTCAGAAGGATCTGTTTAACGGAATAATTTATTATCGTCATTTGGGAGGAGAAGTATTTGAAGATTCCCTTGAGTTTGTGCTATGTGATAGCCATGACCCTCCAAACCTCTCAGAGCCACAGGTATGAAACAGAAGCATCTTTGCAGTCTCCTGAATTTTTTCTTCAAATGGCTGATATCTTACCTGTTCTGACTGGCTTTCAGATAAAACTGGCATAGATTTTTTCTGATGACAGTCATCACCACAAAGAGTGTTCTTCAGGGCTATTTCTTGTTCTTGTTTTCAATGGGGTAACTCCCTCCCTGGCTGAATAGAGATAAGTTCATCAAAAAGATTTTTTCCTATACTATAAAATGAAATGTTGAAAACAAATTGTATTTGGAGACAGTACAAACAAATTAAACAAACCTCCTGAAGTCAACTGAGAACAGACTAATTTTTTCACACAGAGGTCCAACATACTGAATTTAATTTTGCATTTAATTTAAAGAAAAACCCCTAAGATTCAAAAGCTTTTCATTTAACTGTTATATACCTCCATTACTCCTGTGTTGATGGTATGGCATGACAGTCACATCCTGTATCTCATATTCCAGTGATCCACTTACTTCTGTGTGCATGTTGGTAAACAGCTACTTGGGACTCTCTCTCACTGAGAAGAATGGCTGACTATTCTACTGTCTCCCAATTTCAGGTGATGATGGTTCACATTATCCCTGTGGATGATCAGCTACCCAGAGAAGCTCCAGGAGTGACCCGTCACCTGGTTCTAAAGGAGACTGAGATTTCTCACCTAACCAAGAAACATCTCCACTTCATAGATGTGGAAGAGCAAGACAGGGAGCTCACATACACCGTAACCACTTCCCCATTTTTCTCTTGCACCCATGGGTAGGTGCAACCTGACATACCTTTCAGGTGGGACAGGGGAATAACCCATGTAACAGGAGCAGCCTCAGTGGCAGTAACATGCTTGTGCCTCAAGTTCTTCATCTGTTTGTTGACAGTGCAGGTGACAATAGCTGGTTGCAGGTCTCCTGTTGGTGATTAAGGGTAAGCTAGAGCCTGAAGCAACAGAGTAATACACAGAGTAATAAAAAATACATAATGCATAGTTTAACAAGAAATAAGAAGCA
Source organism: Struthidea cinerea (assembly GCA_013397865.1). Classification (NCBI taxonomy): domain Eukaryota; kingdom Metazoa; phylum Chordata; class Aves; order Passeriformes; family Corcoracidae; genus Struthidea; species Struthidea cinerea. Next base: position 212,307 of record VZTI01005936.1, read on the forward strand.
GGAAGTAATGTGAAATATTTTCTTTCCTTTTGTTGGATATGCATTTTACACTGACTTGTGGGATCCTGTCCAGCCTCAAGCACAAGTCACAGCACCTCTCCTAACTGTTGGAATGGGGCTGACCTGTGCCTGCCCCAGATTGAGAAGAGGAGGTGCTGCAGATTTTTCAAGAATATGTGTCAGGCACTCCTGATTGTGGACTAGGAAGCTGTGGAGCAGAAAACAGGCAGAACAGGCTGTGGGAGCAAGGGAGGTATGGAATGAATGGGTGTAGTAGCAGTTTACATCACTGGTGCTGTAATCTCATAAGAGCATCAGTAACAATTTGCTAAATGAAAAGTTTTGAATCCAGACATTGTACAGTTTAAGATGAAGATCAATCAACACTTTTGATTCTGACCTCACGCAGCAGAGGTTCAGTATGCAGCTGGGGGAGAAAGCTGTTTCCCTAATCAGTCAAATAGCCACATGGTTACCCAGTTTGCCTGTTACTGCTGTTGGAAAGCTGGGTGGCTGGAAACTGGTTAATTTCAGAGTTTATAAGAAGCATGCAACTAGAAATAATTAATTTTTCTACTTAGAGATAAATGCAGGTGTGCAAGTAGTAAGAATGTGACAGACAAGACTTGCAGGTGGTGTAAGTGGTATCTGGGGTGTGTAGAGACACATTTGCAGCAATTCCAGAGCTTGCTTATAAGTTATGAGATGATTTTTCATGATCATCCTGAAAAGTATTTCAATTGGTCAGTTTTCTGTGGTAATGTTTAAATGGGTAACAAGGATGGAAGAAAGGAAAATGGTGTTCCTTTCAATGCAGTTGGGAGTGTGAAGCTAATTTGAAATGCAAGATTGAGCTATGTGGCTATTTTTCTTGTTCTTTGGTATTGCTGGCCAAGACGTGACATACATATTTTTGTGTAGCTACTCGGATGCTGGGAAGCTGTTTATGGTGGACACCATCCCCAAACTTGTCAAGGATCCTGCTGCTCTTGCACTGCGGTCATTTACTCAGGTTTGTTATGTTACCTGATACCATAATGAATTCTAAACAATTTTCAAAATTTACAAGTGTACAGCTTTTATCTGACAGGAAAACAAGAGGTGAAAACTGAGGAGCAGTACTATCACAAGCTCTGCTTAAAAAACTCAAAACTCTGTTATTCCAATACCAGGTTTTAAAACAAATTTTGATCATGCTTCAGTTTTGCAATATGTAAACACAACTACCCCAAAACCAGCAGGGGCTATTATTGCTTGGGTAGGATGAATTTGGCTTCACATGATGTAAGAGGAAGGAATAAGTACACAAAATGTGGAAGTGAGACCTTGAACAGTTTCCTGCTTCTTCTCAGTGTCTCCACCAGTGGATGTACTAGAGGATGGAACAGGGTGAAACAGACTTTTTTGTAGTTCAGTTTTCATGCTTTTGTAGTTTGACAAGTAAGTATTACTAAAGTGTCCTGTTTTATATCCTGCTTTATGGTTGAAATTGCATGATGATCATTGCAGTACCATAATGACAGCTCTGAGCCTACTTATCCTAAAATGTGTGCCTAATATGGGTATCTGGATGCAAGGTTTTGACATTTCTATCACTGGCCTGTCCTCGCCATGGAACACAGGACATGAACTTACTATTCACACTGATGAGGGCAAATTCAGCTGCTGTGGGAGATGTTAGCTTTTATGAGTTTTTTATTTTAAAGTTACAGTTTGAAAAGGTCCTTGACCAGCAGTTTTAAAGGGATCCATCAAGAATGTGAGTCCATCAACTCAGTTATCACTTATAAACCATACCTGTATTTTTTGCTACAGGTTTGAGTATTTGAACCTGTACTCACCAATTTGTATCTAAAGATGCATTTAATCAAGGTATGTCTAGTAGCTAAAGAGCACATGCAAAATTTCTGAAATTTGCTTTGATGGCTGGATAACACCTAAACAGGGGATGATAAAAGTCCCTAATGCCATGGATTATGGATACCCCCATGATCTCCTCTTATGTGCACCCCTCTTATCTTTTTGTAGGATGCCGTGAACTATATGAAAGTTGCATACATGCCACCCCTGCAGGACATCGGACCTGAACCTCAGCAAGTCCAGTTTATTTTTTCTGTCAGCAATCAGCATGGAGGCACTTTGTATGGGATCTGCTTCAATATTACAATTCTTCCTGTGAACAATCAAGCCCCAGAGGTAGGGTGGTGGTGAAAGTCAGAAAAAAGGACTTGGAAATTGCTTTGGGTAAAAATAGAAATGCAGAGAAATATGTTGATTTTACTGAGATAAAAAATGAATTTTTCATGGAATCAGGGTTTCAGTGTCTTGCACACAGCTTGTATTGGGATTGAAGTAGAAGGCGAAGCCTGGTGAGTGTGCAATGTGATTTTTTGTGCTAAGTAAGCTGAGGACTAACTTTGGCATCTATGTATCTATTCAAAAACATGTATGTTGCATCTTGGTTAGCAAAACTGCATCCCTATATTTTGTGTTGCTTATTGCCTATAAGGCAGGTCAGAAACCTCCATGAATGGGATGAGAACTAGGATGCACATATCATAGCCCATTGTTGGTGATTTCCTTAGGTTTTTCTAACACAGCAGAAAAGACTATATCCTTCAGCATTTTGTTTTTTAAAGTGTCACACATCCTTATAGCACAGCAAGTGGGAAAACCCCTGTTTGCTGTGTGCTTGGAGGTGCAGCAGCAAAGAGAGCTCAGCATTTCTCCTCCCTGCAGGTTTATACAACCCATTTGAGAGTGGAAGAGGGTGGCATGACCCCTGTTACAGAGGGACACATTCTCATCTCTGACGCAGACACGAAACGAGAGCATCTCTTCCTGCTCCTGCAGAGGCAGCCGCAGCATGGGGTGGTGGAGCTGGATGGCATTCCCATGAATGGAGGCGACAGGCTTTCCTGTGAGGACCTCCGTACCCTGGCAGCCAGGTTAGAAGAGTGGTGGCTGTTTTTTGTGGTGGCCAAGGCTCTCAGTTGAACGAGCTAAAGCTTGAAGTGGTGCAGGGTGAAGAGGCTAGCAATGTTCACCATAGCTCGGGCATAGCTGCTCCAGGATTGCTGGCTGAGCCTTGGGATTGCAATGTCACCGTGAAATGAGCTCTGTGGCCAGCAGACGGGAGTCAGCAGCCATGCCTGCTGTAGATAGGTTTCTCTATAAAGCGCTGCCCCATGCTAGTGAGGAGATAAATTCTGGATGCAGCTGTGCAGTTCCTGTGAAGAAGGCACTGGTCGCCAGCTTTTTTCTTTAAAGGAAGTTGTGTGTTTATTAATCTTGGTTAGTTTTTTGTTAACACTGATTAATGTAGAGATGAAAATTTTGCTTGTTTATTTGTGGCAAGAACAAGACACGACACACACATGCAGAGTTAGAGCTCCTTGGCTCTATTTCCATCTGTTATAAAGTGGGCACTTACGACAGTGATGACATACATGTTTGGTAAACACCTGAGAAGCAGCCACGACAGACATGACAAAGCCTCAGGGAAACCTTTTTGCTGACTGATGAATGGTTTACCTTGGAGGTTTTCTTCTTGTAGGAGACCCCAAAAGCCCTTTGGAGAAACTCTGATCCAGAATCAGCAGTGTTAGGTGGACACCCTTACACAGGGAGCAGCTTTTTGTACTGGGAGGGATACACATTGTAGGGCATGACCAGAAAGCATGGATTCTTTTTATCTGTGAAAAACTTGTGTAGCTCTATCATCTTTTTTCACAGATATCGTCACGATGGCTCTGAGACTCTCACTGATGGTGTTTTCTTTGCAGCCACAGATGGCATCCATTTTGTAGAGTTCATCCTGCAGGTCAAGGTCAGTGTGTTGCATGTTTCTGAGAATAATTGTCTGTGTAGAGGCAAAGGTTCAAAGCTTGCATTACCTTGGAAATTGGAAGATAATGGATGTGTCAGGCTTCCGTTTCAACCCTAGGTTTCAGGTCCACGTGACAAATTTGAGAGGAGTTTTGACCTGCACTTTGTACTTAAATGATAATTATCTCCTTTGGTTTACTTATTTTTATTTTTAATTCAGCTGGTTTCTTGTTGCTCATAGAGAAAGTTCAGTGTACTCTGACACTGGCACTATTCTGTTAGTCTGAGCTGCAAAGCAGTGTATTGAAACAACTGGCTTCCACTGAAATGAACAATAAGAAAATCTTAAATTATTTTTCTGATTAGGTATTGCCTGTGAATGATGAGCTACCTGTAATGCAAACAGGCCTTGTGCCTGTGCTCCACTGCCTAGAGGGTGAAGAAGTGGTCCTCTCCTCAGAGTACATTTACGCCACAGACGCGGACAGCGATGACACGGAACTGATGTTCGTGCTGGCCCGCCAGACCTCCCATGGGGTAGTGAGGAAAGCTGGCATTGCTGTGGATCGTTTCTCCCAAGCTGATGTCATTGCTGGTTTAGTCACATACAAGCACACAAGTAAGCGAGCTAAGAACAGAATTAGACTGGAAGGTGGTCAGACAAGTATTAGTAAAAAAACCTTAACCTGAATTCATGCCTTTGCAGAAGTCCAGTAGGAACTTCTGACAAAGCACGTGTTGTGACTAGGGAAATAAAAAAACTGGCTTTAAAACAAAGGGCTGATGATAGACAGCTACCAAATGTTTTAATAAGTTCTCCAAATCCCTGCTTGAACTGAAAATTGTATTCGAACAAGTACATGAAAGCATCAGAATCCTGGAGGAACTAGTTCACTGTTGCTGACAAAATATCTTGGGCTTTTTTGACAAAGTTATTATCAAGTTAGGTATAAACTAGAGTATTTTTATGTGTTTCATGACAGTAAAAAAACCCTTTGGTACTTTTTGCTTGCCTCTCCAATCTAGAGGGATATCTACTTTTGGACAGTTCACAGTCTTTTCATACCACAAGATAAAGGACGTTCTCATTTTCTTAATGAGAAACACAATGTTAAAAATATGTTATTTTGTGGTTTTATTGTTAGTACCATTTTTTAAAAAAATTACTGGGAGAAATCAAGGGCTGGTTAACCCCCTTTCTAACCTAATTTTATCCTTTCATTGGGATTAAAGGGGTTCTCTTTCTACATCTCTGAGTGACAGCTTTAGTCTTTTTCTTTCCCCAAAGGTTCTGGTTTTCTGTTTAATTATTCTGTAATTTTGTGTTAGCATGCAGAATAGATGTGATATTTTCACGCTTGGCACTGTCTAAAATGAACAGCTGGTATTTGAAAAGGAAGTACGTAATTGTGGCCACCACCACCAAACTTTTCTTCTGCATCCTAAAGATATCACACACTGTATTGCAATGACAATATTTTGCCGGGGCAATGAAGTTTTACCTTCAAGGGTGTGGTGTTTCTGTTTTTCATTCCCAAATTTCTACACATTAATTGTGCTGCCAGTAGGTATCACAAGGGAGTCTGGGAGTCAAGCCTGGGAGTCACTGCCTTTCCTTTGCAGGCACCTTATTTATAACATCTTGCAGCAGTGCAAGACACAGGCTGCCAGAAGTGCTGACAGCTGGAATACCCTGAGTCACAGATGTTTCTTGCAAGGGGTGGCCGTTCCCAGCCCTGTATCAGCCCCCATTTTAAATGTGATTGCATATAGGCATAATATACAGAACAGTAATAAAGAACAGCAATAAAGTACTTGTTATAGTAAAGATAAGAAGCATATAGGAATACATGCATTAGTTACTATATTAAAAAGTTGTCTTTTGGAAGAGCTTGGATATCACCATTTGTCATAGAGGAACATATATATTAAAGAAAGATTTTCCTACATTCCTTGAGAAGGAGCGCAAAACCCCCACTTTTTCTACACAGTATACATTTTGTACATATTTTAGTGCACAAAGAACAGAGTCTTGAGGACTATTAGCCATTTTCTTAAAATGTAATGTAATATCATAACATTTCAATTATAACATTATAACTATTATAACAATACTAACACTCTTTTCTACACCCTCTTATTATAGCGTGGAAGTGAGATGGTTAAAATTAATTATACAACAAACCAAATCTCTAACCAATCAGCACCCCCAGCAGCCAGAATTAAGAATTCCAGTAATTTTGCTGCTGCTTTCTTTTTCTTCAGACTTGATACTGAAGGCTGTCCTTGCAGGATAAAAATTAATCTTCATGAAGTTTCGGTAAAACATTTCTTCTGAACTGCAATATTTTTTCCCAGGTGGGGAGATTGGCCTGACTCCTTCCATTGAGATCTTAACCTTAATTGTCTCTGATGGTGAGGCTGGCCTAGATGTGAAAGACTGCTGTTATGACGGACCTCCTCCTCCTCCAGTTTCACGTCATGATCCATTTCCTCTCTATGACCTTAACATCACGGTACTTCCAGTGGACAACCAGCCTCCGTCAATTGCAACTGGTGAAAGCTTCCTCTCACTATAGTGGTGTAACATTGGCTACACAGTACTGCAATGGCTAAAGACCCAGTGTGGTTTTTTTGTTGTTTGATTTTTAGCATTAGAAACAGTTAGTTGAGACCAGCATAGAAAAGTTTTGGATCAGAATTTCCATGAACTTTATTTTCTTTTGCTAGTACAGTGCAAACACCCAATCCAGCTGCCAGTACAAGTTTGAGCTTGTTGCTCTTCAGCTGCAGGTTTAAGGCATGTGGTTATAGATGAGAGTTCTCACATTTGCTCTCCACCACCTCTACATGCCCATTGCTGCACATGTAAGCTATGTCTCGGTAAAAGTGATCAATACCTTGTCCCTGAACTGAACTTATGGCCCAGCAGATGTCAGGTTTATACAGCGCAAAAGTATAAAGATAAGTATAGGTATGTACTTACTTTTGTGTGTCGAGCATAAAACAGAAATTTGGGCCTTACATGAAGGGAGAGAATCATTGCTACCTATATTACCTATATTTAATTATTTTAGGAAATAAACACAAAGGCTATACATCAATAGATGTGAAGCGACATTTTTACAAGTACTCTTCCGAATCTAAAAAACTCACTTAAAATGGAAATAGAGTTGATAATGTACATGTAGTCCAACTACAGCCCATTGTGTGCAATTTCCATTGATTTCCTGGGCTTTCAATGTGGTCTGTGATATACATATTAAAAGTATGTTTTCCATATGCTTGTGTCTTTCAATGTCATTTGTTTTTAAGTATCAGGTATATGTTCTGTATCTCAGAGAATATTTAAGCATATGTATGAGTAGTTTTGTAATTTGCAGGCACTCACCCAAGTAATGTTCTGGAAATGAAGCATTGTCCCAGCAGGGAAATTAAACAGTGATGCATGAAAAATTGTTCATTATGAGCAATTCTTAACAGCTCTCATGTAATTAATGCTCTGACAAACAGGTAACGACTGTTTTTGAGCAGTGTAGAAACCTTACCTAATAAATTACCAGTAAAATAATTTCATGATTCCCTTCTTCTCTAATTCTGTGATGGCAAAAGCAGAGATGTTGGTGAAAGCAGAGAAGAAAACATTAAAACACAACCTCTCAGTAATTCAGTATTTGTTGTATTTCCCCCCTTAGTTATTATTTCCGTTCTTATTAACAAAAACAGCAGTGAAATGAGCTTATGACCAATAATGCTTAACGTATTTTTTGTGAACAGGTGCAAGCTTTGTGGTGGAGGAGGGCTCCTCAGCAGCCCTTACTCCCAACCATTTGTTTGCCACTGATGCTGACACCCCTGCGGATGACTTGGAGTTTGTGTTGGTTTCTCCTCCCCAGTTTGGTTACATTGAAAATATACTGCCTTCTCCTGGGTTTGAGAAGAGCAACATCGGAATAAGCATAGGTAAGTCTTAACAACTTGTGATAATCAAGCAGATGAAATACGGGGGGCTTGTGGAGGGCTCTGCAGTGGGCTCTGGTGGTGCAGATGCAGGTGTGGGCATTAATATGGGCTTATTGAGGAACGCAGGTGCTGGCAAATGAAGAGCAGTGGGACTTTGAGGGAGGAGTTCAGAGGGAGACTGAAGCCCTGCAAATGAGAAGAATTGGCACTTGAAGTAAAGAAGGCAATCCTTGTTTTATGCATTCCAGCTGTGATCTATTAGAAGTATTGGTATGAGACATTAATCTGCCTTCTTCTTCAGTCCCCCATGAAAGGCTTCTGCATCCCCTCACCTACACATCTGTCAATTAAATGCAGTAGCCTGGGTTCCACATTAGTTTCCAAGGCAAAGTTACAAAGGTGATAGAGATGGTGTTTGACTTAGACAGTGATTTCCCTTGCCCACTTTCAAACTATGTAAGGCAGTTTCACCCTCAGAACAGACTGTGACATGCTTTGCAATGCTACCAGCTTTTATCTGCATCTCCAGCTGGAAAACTGCAATCACTGAGTCTTTAAGTTCTCATTTTCATGGTCTGTCAGTCAAATAACGACGTAATTGGAATCGTATAATCAGAGAATCACTTAGTTTGGAAAAAAAAATCAAGTCTGGCTGTCAACCTTCCAAGGAATCTTGGACCTCAGATATTTTCCTACCTGCTATTTGAGTTCATTTTATGTAGGCTCAGTTTTGCAGACTGAACAAAAAGTGTGAAGCTTCAGAATCCCACCAGAAGCAGAATGATGCATTTGTTTTCACGGGAAGGGCTTGTGCCCTGCAATAACCTGTGCAGTGTAACTCTTACAGTCAAAAAATGACAGAGTACTTAAAAAATTCCAGTTATTTGTTCTTTGAAAAAAGACATAGTTTCAATTTTTTTAACGGTGGATAAGACTAGAAGGCATGAAAATACTGTGCTAACTCTTTTTCTCTTTAAAATCTGTAGGTTCATTTCAGCTGAAGCACCTGAAAGCCGTGAATATAAACTATGTTCAAGCCAGGCACATGCGAATGGAGCCAACAGCAGACAAATTTGTACTTTATGTCACTGATGGGCTGCATCGCTCAGCAGAGACTCCATTTTTTGTGCTAATCAGCCCAACCAATGATGAAGTTCCAGAATTCATAGCCAGGAATATTACTGTAAGGAAATAAGCAAAATGCCTGTCACAGGATTACTTTAACCAGAAACCACTCTCTAATATAATAAGAGCATTGTCCTGATACCTGTTCCTCTGCATATTTCCCTTATTTTGTGTAGTTCAGCCTACTTCAGGAAACAGCCCAGTGAAATCCCATGTAAAACTATAAGACAGAGCTTCAGTGGGATAGGAGTAGTGCATAGCTCTTGGAAATTTGCAGTTAAGTGAAAAGAAAGGCTTGAATCTTTAAACAAATAAGTCATCTAGAAAGCAGAGAGATCTTTAGGCTTCTTCTGCATTCTCCAGAGCTTTCACAATTTTTTTATAGAGTATTTTTTCTATTTCTGGCATAGCTTCTCCCCTCTCTGCTGACTGTTTTTAATATAAATAACTCTGTGAGCACAGAGAGAGTGTAAACTTACTCCTAATGTAAAGTAAAAAGTGCATGTATAAATTTATATGCATCCATATTTTCAGATACCTTTATGTATTCGAAGGCTTTCTCCTTTGTGCATTTCTGAGCACTAGATTTGGCACTGTCTTACTTAACATATTTTCTATTAATTTGGGCAAGTGTGAACTCCTTAACTCCTCTCTTCATCACTGTAATCATTTACTTTCTCTATGTCTCTTAAACTGGTTGAAATCAGTAGCTGGTTAAAATGCTGCTGGGAAAAGGGTGGAAGAATCAAGAGATATATTTGTGCACAAAAATATCCTACTCATGAAACCATGCTAGAATTCTATCATTTCTTTTTATGTAGAAGAATTGGATGTTTTTTCTTTCACGTTCAGGTTCAAGAAGGGGAGATGAAAGAGCTGGATCTGTCTGTTATCAATGCGGTTGACCGGGACGTGCCTCCAGACCCTCTGGTATTTGGGGTTGTGCAGAGGCCCTTGTATGGGTTCCTTATTAACGGTGTTCAAGGCAGTGATATTCTACATGATAAAGACTTAATTAACCATGATCACCACAGCCATGTTCATAACTTTTCCATGGAGCTGCTGAAGAATGGTAGGTGCAGCATTCTTCTGACACTGGTCTTTCATTCTTTTAATGAGGCAAGTGGCACACTAAAGAAATCTTCATCATTTATTTATTCACTTGCTTTATGTCTATTTTCAAGACAATGTTTTGGAATGAAAGTTGTCCTGTTTAATGCTGTTCTTGTCCACTGATTTTAGGAGCTGTCAATCAAATCATCCTGAGAGACCTCTGTATCAAAAAGGGTAGTAATATGAGTAGGAAAATCATCAGCCCCAAAAAATATAAAGGGAATAATGTAACATAATGTAACATCATCGAACAGATTTGTAAATGTTTTACAGCACCCAGAATAGAGAGACAACAAGACTGATTTAAAAACACATTAACTGCTCATGGGGTTAAGTATTTCTTCACATGACAACAGAATCATAGAACATTTAGGGTTGCAAGGGACCTTTAGGGGTCAACTACTCCACCTCCCCTGCCATGGGCAGGGACAACCACTGGACCAAGTTGCCCAAAGCCCCATTCAGCCTGACCTTGAACATTTCCAGGGTTCCACAACCACTCTGGACAAATTGTTCCAGTGTCTCACCACTCTCACTGTAAAGCCTTTTGTCCTTATGTCCAACTAAACCTACTCCTGCCTCTTGTTACATCGCTACAGGCACTGGTAAAAAGTCCCTATCTATCTTTACTATAAACCTCCTTTAGACATTGAAAGGCTGAAATATACCTTCACATGTCTAGCAATAAAGGTATAAATTGGGATTCTACAGCTTAGCATGATTAGTCAGCCTGCTTTAAAGCAGCAAATCTATTTCAAGTACATGTAATGGAAAAGAGTATTTTACACTGCCAAGAATATGGTGGATTCTTCCCGACTGCGGCTATTTAGTGAAACATGGAATCTATCAGTATAAAGAGGAACATTAATTCAATACTGTCATTCAAATTTCAGTTCAGCCCTCAAAACCCGAGGAAAGAATTTTTATCTCTCTGCCTGTCTAATATGAACCTCCAGAAGTATCAGGTGTCCACCCCAAGTTCTTCTGCCTTCCCAAGTCTTGGTTTTGACTCTCTTTCTTGGCTTTTTCCTTTTGTTATCCACAACAGTGAACAAGCCACCTTCAGCCCAGAACTTCTAGTTGTCCATAGTCATAGATACAAGGCCAGCAGTCCTTCCAAAGGTTTCTTCAAAGTACCCCGAGGATTATTTAAAGCACAGAAATGTACTGCCTGGCAGTCTCACCCTCTCTATAGTCTCCATCAAAGTGATATGGAATGAGGAGAGGAGAAGAAGTGTACCTTTTTCAGATTGACAGAGACCCCCTTTTTGGACTTAGGTCAGGCTGGTGACCTTGAGTCAATAGTATGTTTGATCAATGAACAGGAGTCGCTCACGAAACTCATCTTTTGATAGCTATGGAAAATTTACTATGGTTACCCTATCATATGGCGGGGGGAGATGGAACAAAGGCGATTGAAGCAGAGTGAAGTGATGTGAGGGATTCTGCAGGAGTCAGATAAAGTTGTTCTTTCCATTTCTCTCTCCCATTCTCCCTCTCCCTCTCCCTCTCTTTCTCACTTATTTTTCTCCCCCTTCCTGCCTCACATAGGAATGAAGCTGATGTACATGCATGACAACTCTGAAAACTTCACTGACAGCTTTAAAATTCAGCTATCAGATGGAAAACATAAAGTCCTCAGAACCATTTCTGTAAAGGTCATTCCAGTTAATGATGAGAAACCAGTGCTGATCAAGTAAGTCACATGTTCCCGTTTCTGACAGTGGGATGTGTTCAGACAAAATGAAGGAAGAGTGAAGAAAACATCAAATCATAGAATCATATGATCGTTAAGGTTGGAAAAGGCCTTTAAGATCATCAAGTCTAACCATCAACCTAGCATCCCACGATGTTCACCATTAAACCATGCCCTTGGTGTCCGATGCAAAGAGAAAGCCATAACTAGCAACAGGCTAATGTCACTAAAGGTGTTTCTATGTAGGTCTCTATCAGCCTGTTTAACAAAAAATTTTTACATGCTTAGTGATGCTTTATATTAAGCGAACAGAGTAGAAATAAGAGCGTGTGGGGAAACGTGCTTGTTGTGTCTTTCACAAGCTACTTGAAGGTATTTGCCAGGTGTTGCACCTCTGCTGAGCACTGACCACCATAATACTGTTTTCCCCTTCCCTGAGACAAACACCTGCCTAAAACACCTCTCTGAAAGCAGCTCTGGATTTTGGCATGATAGAATTCACAAGGTTGAAGCAGGGGAAGAGCTTTCAGATTATAATTCTCTTCTTTTATATTCTAAAACTTTTTCTCAGCCATAATTCAGCTTCTGAAAAGATACACACTAACTTCCCTTACTCTTAAAAGCTAGGAGTCGTAAATGAATTAGATATGATCAGAAATCGCCTGGCAGACCATTTATAGATAGGCAGCTGGCTGCAAGAGAGCCAACCCTCCTTGACATTTTAAAAAGCAGCTCATCCCTTGGGATCTCCAACTGATGACTTGTCACAGAGCATCAGGACCTCCACACTTGTGACTGTCTTCCAGACAGGCAGATGGGATTCTAAGGTCCCAAAGGTTTTGGGAGTATAGATCTGAACCTCTAAAGTTTGCATTTCAGACTCACAACCTGTTAAGCAGACTGCCACTAAAGAGGGAATTTCTTATCCCTCAGGGTACTTGGCCCACTTTCAGGTCAGACTTACATTTCCCATTGCAAAGAATTTTTAATGTTTTTTTTTTTTAACCAGGTAGAGCTTCCTGCAATAACAAATGTTAGTTCTTAGTTAAAAGATTCTCAGTGACCACATAATGCTAACATGAGAGAATGTCGATTTTTAGTTAGAATAAAGAGTATAATTTATGTATGCATATATCATGTACTGATAATTACTGATAATTGCCTATTTTTTTTCTCACACGTTATAGCTTGATCTGCCATTTTCCACCCTCTCTCTCTGAAAGAGGATGATGAAGTGCAAGAAGTCAAGTGTTTTTAGCTTTGCCCAGCTAGGTCCAGAAACTGTTGCTGCCTTGTCTGGCAATGTCTTGTCTCAGCACGTGCCCTTCCTGTGGTGAACAATAGCATAGAGTGAGACATTTACTCCCAAAATAGCTATTTCTTTATAAGAAGTCACTGCCTCTTGCCTGTTACTTCTCCACTGAGATGAGGTGTGCTGCCAGTATTTACGCAGTAGTGCTTTAAAAAAACTTTCAGTTTGGCACTGAGGTGATTTAGCTGCCACATTCAGTCTCTCCATTTTAGCTGTAGGGTACAAACTTCCTTGTGCCAGTGCAATGTTTTACAGGTGAATATCGGGCAGCACCTGTAAGCTTTTCTTTACCTTTTGAACTGGGGGTACTTTCCACCTCACGGATTTTCAGCTCTCATCTCCATTAGTTACAGTCAACAGACTGAAGAACCTGTGATGGGATGTTTTTGGCTGGAAAACTGTGCCTCTTATTCACAGTGACTGCCAAAACCTCAATCTGTCACCTCTTGGATTGCATCCTGTAGCAGAGAGTGCCCTTGGGGAATGTAAGGCCATCATGCATTCCCCTTGAGAGCTTCCTCCCAAAATGAGATGTGGGTGCTAGAAGGACCATAAAGAAGAAGCCAGTTAGGTTTTGTTGCGTCTCTTACAGATAAAGGTGAGCCTTGAAGACTAGTAATTTGAAAGACAGTCTTTTCCCAAATGAGCAATCAGTTCATTAGAGCCAGTATTGCTGTGCTCCATAGTAGCAGTAATAATGCAGTCTATTTGTTCACATTGTCTTCATCCTATAAATCGTATGAAGGTAAGCAGAATAGGGTCCAGGGGAATAAGAGAGATGTGTTAAATCACAGTTTGTTTTAGGTATCTTTGTTGTTTCTCACCATGGTAAGGAGAAGCTTGTCTGTACTGTTAGTTTTTTTTTTTTTTTTGAACTTAAATAGGCACCCTCCTTCTTTCTGCAGTCGTCATTTCTGTCAGCATTTGGTTAATCCATATCTGGCAGGGAAATTACATGTTGAAAACGTTCCTTTTATTGCATCAATACATGACTTTTAATTTTTTCAGGAAGAACGATATAGAGGTGAACATAGGTGAAACTCAAATCATTTCTAGTGCTGTTCTGTCAGCAGAAGATAAAGATACCCCCAGGGAAAGAATTCACTACTTATTTGAAAGACTTCCAGAAAATGGTCAGCTTCAGCTCAAGGTTAGTCTTTGTACTCCAATAAAAAGCAGGCATGCAAAGAACTCTGTCTTTTTAGGGCAAAATGGAGTTTATCTTCCTTTTCCCCCAAATGTCTGTCATATTTTGAAGTAGACAGCTTGGCCAGTTTGATTGTTGAAAGAGTGTTTGAGTCAAACAATGATGCTGTCCCAGAAGCTTTGGCACTAAAACCCAGATCCTGAACAGGAGAAGATGGAAGGTAAAACACATGTCAGATCATCTGAGGTGAAAATTGAGAGAGATGCTGGGATAACTATCCCACAAAGAGGGAAAATCAAGCATCAAAGCCGGGAGGGAATGAGGGGGAAAGTCCTTGATTTAAAAAAAAGCGCCTTTACTTCCGTTACTTCAGGGTTCAGAAAGCGGAAGGAGTTGCATGTGAAAGAGTAAGCAATACCTCATCAATTAGAAGAAAAGCATGGGGGGAAGGAAGGGAAAAGGAAGATGATGGAAAGGCTATACCAAGAGGAATGGCAACAAATAAGATTGGAAATGGAAGGAGAGATGATAATCTCTTGACCTAAAATAAGACAAAGGAAAAAAGATAGAAAAAAATGCCTCTTTTAAATTGTGTGCATATGTAATAGAAATAAAATTCCGTTTCTAAAACTTGTGAGCTTGGAAAGTATTTTGATGTTGGATCTCAACATCAATCTGTGGATCACATGAGACCTGTGAATTGAATCTGAGGCAAGAAACAGCTGCTGACTGGAGTCTGTCAGTCTAAACATGTAGGGTACATGTTTTAGCACTCTGTCCTTGATAACCTTTGCTCCAAATCTAGTGATGTTACTGCAGCTAAATATCAGCTGCATGGATCAGTCCAATTTAGGGTACTAGGCTATCTTCAGAAAAGCAAGAAATTTTATGGTATAATTTTTTTTTTTTTTGGCAGCTGAGTATCTCTGGGGCTCTAAATTTCTGTGCTTCCCTGAAGTTATTTCTGATACTGTTTCAGCTATGATTTCAGATAGAGCCAAGAGAAGATTTGTGAAATTAAGAAATAGAAAACATAAGCTTTTATGTTTTCTAAGGGTCAGGGACTACTTAATTTTCATCTTGATGTCTGAATGAGAAGTGTGCAGAAATTTATTTCCTAGAGTGAAAGTGGCTAATCTCCATATTACTCTATTTTATTAATGATCATTGTATCTTCTCCAGCCTTATATCTGCTGGAAAAAACTCCAGTTGTTTGCTGCTCTTCAAAACACACTATGAGGAAAGAGCCAATAGAAAGGAAGACAGGTAGCTGCCACTAACAGTCTATATAACTAAAAAGAAACATAATTAACTGGAGAGGATGCATGGGTGATTATTATTTCATGAAGGATGCATTTATTCTTTCTAGGTAGGACAAGACTGGGTGACTCTCCAAACTGGAATGAAGTGCACTCAGGAAGAGCTGGATATGAACCTTGTGAGATATGTCCACACAGGAACTGTGGGGTCCAAGAAACAAGACAGCTTCACATTTTACCTCTGGGATGGGTACAACAGATCCCCAGCTGTGGATTTCTACATAAACATCAAGGACTTGGAAAAGGGTAAAGATCCACTAAACTTGATGTTTTACAGTGCCTGTTTCTGAAACAAAGATATTTGAGTACATGTCCCAATCCTTTCCTTAGCATTGTATAGGCCCTGGCAAATCTCCCTGCAGATCCTGTAAGTTTAACTGCTTGGATTTCAATGTTGGCCAGGTCCTGAGACTTGAAAATGCTCTGCTGAATGCAATGTGTTGCACCTTGCCTCCCAGGACTCCCAGCTGCTTTTCAAATGGAGCTGAAAATATCTTTCTGAAATCAGCTTTATGTCTGAGTAAATCAGCACAGAAAAATGGCAATTATGTAAAAAGGTAGGCAAAAGATTGCTCAGAAACAGCTCTGTCTACCAGGTTATCCTACAGTCTCATGGTCTTTCTTTTCTTATTACGTCTCTGTTAGAAACCTAATGGTTAACCTGACACTGCTAAGATTGGAAGAAGCATCAAAAGAGGCTGTGGTCTCTACATCCTTGGCCCCAACAGGATGATAGTTTCCAGGCTCCAATAGGATAAAGCCCCAAGCAAAGTGGCTATGGCTGATCTCACGGCTGACCCTGCTTTAAGCAGAAGGTCAGACTAAAGAGGTCCTGAAGTCTCTTCCGTGCTGAATTTCTCTATAATCTTATAGTCTTATAGTTTTTCTGCTGGTGATGGCTTCCCTGTGACTAAACAATGCAGAAGAGATCATCCAGTTCAATATGACTGTTTTAGTGTTGATTTGTCTATTCTGCAGGAGACATTGCTGTTTTTATGAAACTCCTTAGAGTGCCAAAAGGAGATCGCAGCTACATTACAACAGATGTCCTCCTTGCACTGGACAGTACTGACAAGCCAGAGGAGCTCCTTTACGTGATAACCTCCCCACCCCAGTACGGGCAAATAGAGTATGCCAGCTATCCTGGCATCCCCATTACGAGCTTCAGTCAAATGGATGTAGCACGACAGATCGTCTGCTACGTTCACAAAGCCAAGGCAGGTGTTCATGAAGACACATTCAGGTAAGGCGTAGTACCCCACCCCCCAAACCCTTCCCCTTGAATTTTTGGGGTATTTAAAGAACCTGCACTACATGACACAAAACACCCAAAAAAGCCCAAAAGAAATTATTAAAAAGAGCTGGAGGCTCTGTGTGAATGCCCAAAATTTACATAGCACATATATTTCTACTGCAATAAATATAGTTGGGAATGCTTTGGTAATAAATGTATTTTCTCACTGATGCTGAAAACATAGCCAGAGACACATTTACTCAGTGATACTATCTTCAACATTTTTAAAGCACTCAGGCATACAATGCTGTTAAGATTTAAGTGAGAGAGAAGGACTAAGAACATACTTGGTGGAATTCTCCTTTGATTTCTTGCTACAGCTGGATGTGGTAAAACAGATCAATTCAGGTATTAAATAACAGTTTTCTTATCTGTAATAGTTTATCATATTAATTTGATTGTGGGTTTTTTAAATCCCTAAGTATTCCGGAATATAATGAAAACCAGTCCACTTAATCTATTTTGACACTACCATAGCTCAGAAATTCATGTAGACACTCGAATTTTTGGGATAAAGCCATGGGTTTAGCTACAGGCCCAGTTCAGCAGCCTAACGATAATTATTTTCACCTGTTTCTGAAATTCTCCTCTTAGAACACTTTATACTAGGTGAATTCCTAAAGCGAGTGTTTCCTTATTTTGTTCTTAAATGAAGCTCCCTTGATTATAAAATAGAATGATGTAATGAATTATCTTTAGATAAAGAGCAGATATATTGCTCAAAGTCTTGCAGACAGTTTTCTAAAAAAAAATCAAAATCAGGGAAAAGAAAAAACTCAAAAAAAAATTTCTAAAGGAAGAATGCTTCCTTTTTGCTAATATTGGCAATTTTCTCTGAAAACAGCTTTTGACAGAAGACTGACTTACTGTAAAATTCAAAATTAAGAGCTTATTGTTTTTCATTTGTGACTAAGAGAAATGAAGGATTTGACTCCTAAGAGCTGCAATTCAGAAAAGACCCCTTTTTACACTCTGCTAGAACAGATTCCTGATCTGAATGGCTTTTACCGTGAGGCACAAGGAAGTTCAAGAACATGTGGCATCATCCAGTTTGAGAGCTTTTCTACAGGCAATTCAAGCAAGTGGGGCATGGAGATACTAAATAAATCTCCCTCTGATACTAGTTCTGATAGCATTGGCCAGGGTTAATCCAAAAGTAATTCTGAAACTTTCCTCAGATGAAATATTTTTAACTTTATTAAAATATTTATCCCTTCCACTACATTCAATGTGGTGGAAATTCTAGTTAGAAGATTTGTCTGATTCACTTGTACTCCTCACTACAGAAAAGGTGAACAAGTACTCCCCGGTTTTACGTTTCTTAATAGGGAAACACTTTCACCAAAACTAGAATTAGATTATACAAGTAAGGTTGCAGTCATGCCAGGCTTGGTTTGGGCAGTGTAGTATAGTGGCTTGTGTCAGAATGACTTCCATATCACACTAACAAAAGCAGATCAAACAGTTCTAGGGAAACTGCAATGTGGATAAACCCAATGTTTTCTGTTTAGGCCAGTGGCTAAGAACCAAACTAGAAAGTCAGCCTTATAAAAGTAAGGTTATGATGCTTTAATAAATATTGAGATTTGATAACTATTTCAATCACAATAATTATGTTCCTTGATGCTATCATTTGGAAAATGATTTGGTTTTGTGTAGACATATAAATATACTGGCAGAATAGTACTATTATTTCAACAAGGAATTAATTATATGGGTAATTATGGGAGGAGGAGGAATTAACCGACCAGATTTTTACTTCCCACTAAAGTACTTCCTTCAGACATCAATTTACCTGTATTGTTTGGTGCTGTTGGCCTGGAAGAAAGATTTGGCAGTGCTTGTTTGGACAGACGACTACAAGTGATTAGCAATCTGACATCAGATGCTGGCAGCAGGATGCTAAAAGAACATGCTAATGTCCTCCATTTTGACATGCTGGCTCAATTTTGTAATGAGTTGGCACTATTTATGATTCCATTTTTATCTTTTAAATGCCATGACAGATGGCAGGTCCTATAGCCAACTCCATTGCCATCAAACTGCAGAAAGCATGAAATGTTGGTAGTTGTGAAATCAAACCATGCAACATGTCCTCCACACTTTGCCTGGAAATTGTACCCTAAATTTCATCAGAGTGAGAACACTGGCTGCTCTCCATTCCTGAGGAAATTACAAAGCAGACGTAAACCAGAAATAAGCAACCAAAATCTCCCAAAGTGCAGAAGAAGGACATCTTGGACACAGGCAGTTTCATCACCTGTGAAACTGAGCAGTGAATGAAATTCATTGTAAACTTCAGTCTGATGTAGACATGCAGGAGCTTTGTTCCTATCCAGTATTTTCGAGAAGGCTGGATGAATCTTCAGTTTCATGAACTGAATTATCTAAGTCTTTCAGTTAAATATTGTTTGAGACATCATCCAAATGTTTTTACAACAATCAAAAGAATGAGAGAAAATTCACTTCTGCTGCAATCCTTCAGGCATTTTGAGAGAAGGTTAAGGTCTTGACTGAAGGTGCTTTACCCTTTTTTCTCCTAACCATAGCATTTATCATCTTTATTCTAGCACTGTATTTGATTCCAGATAGCTTACAAATAGCACAACCCTTTTACCATTGGCACAGTAGCATTAGGTCAGTGCAGACAGATGTCTCTAGGTTCCCAGCTGGGAATACCATCCTCAGTAAACATATTTCTAACTGCTACATAGTCCCGGGTCTGCCTATGCTCATTCCCATCTGTTTCATGGCATAGTGCCAGTTTACAAGCGATCAAGCTCTAATCATCCAGTGCTGGTGAAGGCAATGAGGAGATTTAGATGGACACTCCGTGTGACACAGTAAGCTGCTCCATGACCTACTGAAAGTCACTTACATTTGAGTCACGCGACAATACACTAGGTGTTAACCCTGTAATTTTTAAAATACTTCTTCAAGGTCTGCAGTCAAGAGACCAAGAGGAAACAGATAATAATCTACTAAATGTCAGCCAGTCCCCATTTCACTTAAGTATGGTAGAAGTGTTTTAGGTGGAAAGCAGCCAGCTAGGCTTGCCCTCATACTGTCTGAAACAACTGTCCCACTCTACCAGAGACAGATTTCGTTGCACAGCGGACTCTGCTCTGGCTCAGGCAGAACAAACCTGTGTGAAAACCACTTTACAAAATGCTTTTGCATATGCTGTGCAGCATACTCACTGAAATTTATGTAGAAAGACAGGTAATTCATACATACTATAAGTTGATGGGACACAAAGGATCATGAGACATTTTCAGAGCAATTTCTAGGTTCATATACCCTCAGAAGTTTTTGTTACAAGCATGAAAATGTTGCATGCAATTATTTTCAGAAGAAAACACATAAATAATGAACTTGACAATGAAATCTAGGATGAATTTGAAAGGCTAAAAGATTTGTTTTCTCCTTATTTTTCTCCACTGAATTTAATAATAAATTTCTGCAGACCGTGCTGCCACTCGTATGGCAAAAGCCCATATCCAGCTGGTAGGCTTTTGTCATGGTTTAACTGCAGCCGGCAGCTAAGCACCAGGCAGCTGCTCACTCCCTCCCCACCTGGTAGGATTGGGGAGAGAACTGGAAAGGTAAAAGTGAGGAAACTCATGGGTTGAGATAGAGACAGCTCAATAGGTAAATCAAAAGCTGCACACACAAGCAAAGCAAAATGAAGAATTCATTCACTGCTTCCTGTGGGCAGGCAGGTGTTCAGCCATCCCCAAGAAAGCAGAGTTCCATCGTGCACAACAGTGACTTGGGAAGAAAAATGCCACCACTCCAGACATCTCCCCTTCCTCCTTCTTCTTCCCCCAGCTCTACACACTGAGCATGACACCAGATGGTCTGGGATGTCCTTTGGGTCAGCTGGGGTCAGCTGTCCTGGCTGTGCCCCCGCCCAACTCCTTATGCACTCCCAGCCCAATCACTGGCTGGGCAGCGTGAGAGGCAGAAGAAGCCTTGATGCTGTGTAAGGACTGCTCAGTAGTAAACAACCAAAACACCCTTATGTTATCAACACTATTTACAGCACAAATCAAAAACACAGCCCCATACAAGTGACTATGAAGAAAATTAACTCTACCCCAGTCAACAAGAGCAGAGCTTCCAACAGATTTTCTCTACAGCCTTGGGCACCTTTCTCTTAGTTTTGAAAGGAAAACTATCTGTAGTGAATAATCAAATCTTTAGTGTATCTAAAGAAACCTCACTACTTGAGAAAGAACTACAAGAAACGATGTTGCTATTGTTAGAAATTCCTAGCATGGAAGAAGAACTGTGTCGGTATGACCCTTTGATAAATTCATGCTATGGATATCTGCGTTTTTAACATTACCCTCTACAATTTGTACAGTTCTGCCCAATATCTTAGTATTTCAGTGAAAGTTTACTTGACTCTTGTAAAGAAACATAAATCAGTTCCCCCGAATATATGAAAATTTACAGGTACAGTTAGTGACTAAACAAACCCATAAAGTGGATGGTAAGGATGAATCTTTCTCCAGTTTGGTTTTTCAGATAGTTTTGGGGGCATTGTGTTGAAAAGATTTGTAACAGTGAACAGAAAGAAACCCAAACCAAACCAGGCAGGTCATGCACTTCACACACCTCTTTATGTAAGCTGTAGGTGCTACTGCCAGGTAACCAAGTGAAGACAACCTTTAAGGAGGTGAAAAATACGTATGCCAGAAGCTAAAATAAGCCCCCTAACCTGTCTGCCATTTTAGATCTGCTCCACCAGTACCCCAGCTAGAAGATTAGATCAGCTCTGCTATGACTGTTGATATCAAGGCCTTTCCTCTGGCATCTGCTCAATCCCTGCAGGTGCATTGTAACTCTTGTCATATACCTGGCTGCCTGTTTTCATGTTTTTAAGTTTTACATCCACTCCACTCAGTGTCTGGTTTTGTGCTCCACCCAGGTGTTCTACTTTTGCAGTATCAACACAGGCAAGTCCTGTAGTAAAGGTCTGCATTATCATTTCATTTCAGTACATGGTGAATCAAGAACAGATGCTGAAGACTGCCTTGCCTCTCTTTGCCAGATTCATCATCAGCAATGGACAGAGGACTAAGCATGGGACATTCAAGATCTTCTTGGAGGCAGCTGACAAGGCGTTGCCCACGCTATCTAGGAACACAGGGTTAAAATTAATGGAAGGAGCTATGGCACTTCTTACTCCTGATGTCCTGCAGCTTTCAGACCCAGATACTGCGAAAGAAAACCTTACCTTCCTCTTGGCTCAGCTCCCCCAGTACGGTCATCTCTATTATCGTGGGGCTGTGCTACTGCAGTACAATTTCACACAGCAAGATGTGGACAACAGGGATGTTGCATACAAGCACCGAGGTGGGAATTCCCAGATTGACAGATTTACATTTGTTGCCACAGATAGGACTAATCAAGGCTTCATCGTGAATGGGAGGGTGCAGAGCGAGCCAGTGGCATTCACCATTCAGGCAAGTGTGACCGCAGGCCTACCTACCTAAGAGAGATAAATAGCATGATAAGGTCAAAAAATGTAGCAGTTTTGATGACAGCTGGTACTTGCTGCAGTATCTGATTTAACTGCGCAGCTAAAATGTTTGCTTTCTGTGTTCCATGAATAATTAACTTGGGGAATTAACTACTTGCCAAAATGCATAAATATAAGCAAGTAAATACTTACATACTTAGTATTTATATGCTAAAAATTTTACATAGGAATCTCAACTATAAAGTTGAGCCCAGCTGTGGGAAGGACAGAACTTCCTTCTGCTCTGCTTTCCCACTTGGTGCTTGATCCTGTGATTTACACACATGGTGGGGGTGTGAGGATGACTGTTGATCTTCATGTCACAGGAATCTTGAATTACAGCCACTTTGCTCCCCCAGCTGGACATCCTGTCTTCTCTCTGAGAGTCTCTGTAAGATGCCTGCTCTGATTCTTCTTTCTTTACTAGAATCTTTCTGTTCACTTCCCATTTCCCCTGTTTTCAAGTCCTTCATACTTCGTCATAGACTCAGGTATGTTTGCTGTGATTTTTTGTATGTATCTATGTGGCATGTTTCAGTACACAAAGTAGGCCTGGTTGCATTGCATGTCAGAATTCTGTGCTTCAAAATACTGATACTAATGAACAGGCTGTTAATGCTTCCTGATGACAAAGTTTCAAGTTTTGTGATGAGTGAGGAATACTATTTCAGTAGAGGGTGAGATACGGGAACAGCAACAACCACTGTGGGATGCTAGAAGATTCACCAGAATTTGTGAAAGGTGGCATTGTTATTATAAAACAGAGGTGGAGTTATATACATTTTGCTGGAGTTATCTTTTGCTGTGAAGAAAATTACATCAAAAATGAGGACTATGGGGAACGTGGGACATCAGGGCAGAGGTACACAGAATTTGTGTTACACTCCCCAGAGAATACTGTACCCTGCTGCACATGGCAAGTGATGGGCAATCTGGGCCTGGAAACTTCTCGTGTGAAGTACAACTTAACTGGAACTCAGGTGTCTGCAGCAGACTGTGAGGCAAAGTGGCAATTGACACCCTGATGTGTCTACTGTGCTTTTAGCAAAAGCAGTACAGAGAATACCCTGATGCTGTAAAATGAATGTCTAACTTTGATTCAGGTGGATCATTTGGACAAAATGGCACCAAAAATTATTCATCTCCATTGCTTTTCTGATGTGGAACTGCTGAAGAATGGCAATTATGGGATCTATATTACTGCCAGGTACCTGAGGGCATCTGACCCCAATACAGAAGATGACAAAATAATTTTTAAGATTTTGCGAGGTCCTCATTATGGATACCTGGAAAATATAACAACAGGTGATTTGTTTTATAATCTCTTTATTTTGAAGCATACCAGACCAGATTCCAAACTTACCCTGTTAATGTTTGCTTGATAGAGAGAATCAATATTTCTTAGTAAACTTTGGGCGAAGTTTGACTGTAGTAACAAAACTTTTACAATGAAACCTTGGTCTTATGTTTGTTATGAATCCTCAAAGAGTTCGAGATAATTTTTAATAGCAGCTGCTAATAAACTTTTTTATTTGTATCAAGAAAAAAAAGATTAATATTGAACTTGGCCTTTTGATAAACAGGTTGCACATGAAGAAATTGGCAGGGGTTTATAATGAGCGGATGTTGCTGTTTAGCTATAAACCCTCATTTCTCTAAGTTCAGGTTCTCAACAAAAAGGAAAGCTGAAAAGAGTCTATATGAGCTACACGGTTCTTATTAACAGGCTTTTGGTTCACCTGCATATTACTCCTCTTCCCTAGGTGGATTCATTCAGGAAGGATTTAGCCAAAAGGATTTAAACAGCAAAATCATACTTTATGTCATCAACCAATCACAAGAAGCAAATTCAGACAACCTGGAGTTTCAAGTGACAGATGCCAGTGGAAACTCTGCAGTGCCCCAAAGGTAGCTCCCCTCCTCGGTGATATGTGCTGTGCTGCACTGTGCCTGCCACCCCTGGGGCAAATGAACGGGTGCTGGGCTTGAAGCTATGCAGACGTGGACATAGCTACAACTCAGCCTGCTATTGCTGTTGCTGGAGTAGAGGCTTCTTCCCCCCAAGAAGGTGAATTACAAGGGGTTAGCTCCAGGTTAGACTGGATCACAGTTCCCAAGGGCCTTCCGGGCCTCACCGGGAAACAACGGATTTAGCAGCAGTTGGGCATTTGGAGATCTGAGATGCTGGGTGTGGAGGGATGGGACTACTGCTTCATGAACATGGTCCTGCAGCTGCAGGCTGCTCTTGCCCTTAGCTGATGGCAATGCATTTTTCACAAGCTTGAGCTTACAATGGAGGGGATGCTCTCAAATGACAAAGCTATGAGAGCCATACTTCTGCAAAAGAGCACTGAGAGAAGGAGGAGAGCACACAGCATCTTCTTTGTAATCATCTGCATGCATTAGGCATACTACCAAAATTTCCTTGTGACATACGATAATCCTCATGTAGAAAACTTAGAATATGATCTGAACTGTGCTTTGATGATGAAAGTCAGAAGTGCGAGTAGCTCTTCAGCAGAGGCAATGTTTCTCTTTATTTCTAAAAATAGGGCAAAATGTTCAACCAACTTATTTAATCAGAAGTAACTGAGAAAAAAAATAACCAATATGCTTTTCCTGGGCTAAACTGGCTGCTCACAACTCAGGACTCATGGTGAAGAAAGAGGAGCAGAAAGCTTGCCCCAGGGGCAGAGCACTTCCCTGCACGCTGGAGAGAGGACAGGGGCTGAGCTGAGCTGAGCTGAGCTGGAGGCAGTGTTCAGGCAGTTATGTGCTGTGCCAAAAGATGTCCCCATACACAAACCCATCTGAGCATGGACAGCCTGAGCACTGCCCAGCTGCTCTGTGCTGGCTCACAGATGAACTGATACTAAAACCACCATTATGGGATGCCTCTTCTCATGGGAAAGTGTGATTTCTTGTAAATGAACGGCAATGCATAGCACAGCTTTAGGAAAAGAGCAAAGAAATAGCACTTTTTTGCAGAAAATAGGTGTTACAGTGAAGTTATCCGCTAGCAGACCAAAGGGGAATTTTAGTAAAAAAAATAGTATTTTAATATTGGATTTAAAAGCTTGTGAGATCTTTTTTTCAGTTTAAACTATTTATCACCAAAAGATCACTGGTTCAAAATACATTATTTATTTTTGATGTCCCAGCTTTTATTTGAATGCTGCTGGACTATATCTGGCACATCCATCTTCTTTAGCAAAAACAAAGTAAATCAGCTTCTGAATGGGTTTCCCACAAAATTAGCATCAGAGTATAAAGGAGGACAGGAGGAAGCTTCCACTGGTGGTAGAGCTAGTCAATTGTGAAAGGCAACTGTGAAAGGCCTAGACGTTTGTTTTAGTAAAGTTCAAATTGTGAATAGCTCAGCTTATTTTCCTTCTTTGCACTCTCTTTCATTCCTCTCTGACTCCCACTAATTTTTATCACAGCTTTTAAAAAGTCAAGACCTTTATTGACCACCTTGTGCAGCACACAGTCTTCCAAGGTTCAGACACCCCCTCCCCATTGCCCATAAACAGTTCTAAAATTCAGGGTATAGGACACCTGGAATCAGACAGGGGAAGAGCAAAGTATACTAAAATACTAAAGCAAGGAGAGGAAGGAAGGCCCTTGCACAGAGGCAAGAGAAGTCCTAGAGCATACTCTGTATCCTACAGGAGGAGAGTTAGAGGACAGATGAAGACAGATGGGCAGGAAGAAGGATATTGCTGAGGAAAGACTGAGGAGTGAAAGTATAATAAAACTACAAGGTTAAAGGGATAAACAGTGATAACTTGTCTCAGTCTAGCGTTGTTATGGACAAACTGCTGTTCTCAAGGTTACTGTAGAACCCCTCTGGCTGTGGAACAAGGTTCAGGTGTGGTTTAGGGTAGATAAGGGCCGGTCTGGAAAATTTACTAGCG
Organism: Struthidea cinerea; assembly: GCA_013397865.1. Classification (NCBI taxonomy): domain Eukaryota; kingdom Metazoa; phylum Chordata; class Aves; order Passeriformes; family Corcoracidae; genus Struthidea; species Struthidea cinerea. The sequence goes on from VZTI01005936.1 coordinate 238,551, forward strand.
CCTCTTCCTAATCAGTTGAACCATACAAGTGTGTTGATTTGGAGACAAAGACTCAGTATGTGTATTGGCTAAATCAGTAGTCGGGAGAGAAGGCTCCTCACACAGCCTCTGAGCAGCAAGGGCTGGGGGTGGCTGGTAAGGTGGCTGTGCTTTACACTCACATTCCTTCCTCTCCCACAGGCTGGAGCTACGGTGGTCTCGGATTGAAATGCTACAGACTGAATATGAGGTGTGTGAAAACATGGGACTGGTGTCTCTGAAAATCACCAGGGCAGGACACTCGGTGGAGCCTGCCTTTATAACCGTGAAGGTAAAGCCAAAAGCCAACATCCTAACTTAATAATAAGAAGTGCAGCCTATTATTTTACTCCCCAGATGTAAAGATAATTCAGTAAACATCAAAGAGGCCATGTGATTCTATCCATACTTCCTGGGACACTGCCCTTGCTGCTACAGATGGCTGAAGCATTTCTGACAAAATTTCCTGAGTTTTAAGTAGAAATGCCAATTAATCAAACCTGGACTGTTTTGGAGCAGCATATCAGCTTTGATGAAAAAACAGAGCAGGCAGTTTCCTCTGTGCTCAGAAGCTTGGTTTCCAGGATCTGCCACTTTAAAGTCCAGGCTTTGGGCAATCTGGAGCCTTGGGAGTTTTGTTTTGCCTTCTCAGGCTGGAGGAGCACAGGAGGTATAGGGGCTTCAACTACACAGCCAAGGCAGCCTTCTCCATTTCTCCCCTTACGGCCCACAGCCTAGGAAAACCCCTTGTATCTTCAATGACTGGCTCTGTCTTATGTCAAAAAGACTAGACTGAAAGCTGCAGGTTATAACTTTGTAAAACAGGTTTTGTGCAACTTGCCTTCACAAATTTTACCTTTCCTCATAAAATGGAAATTCCAGTATTTTAAAAGCTCCCCTTGCCACAGAAGTACAATTTTTTTCCCTCACGGTTTCTCAGGACTATATCCTAATTAGAAACATAATTTTGATTTTTCTTCTACAGAAGTTAGTGGGAATTTTGCTAATGTTTCCATCAGGGGTCATCCTGCCCAATCCTTCACAGACTCTGGTGATTCTACTCTAGTAGTCACTTGCATAAACAGACCAGTGAAATTGATTCCAGCATCAAGAGCCCAGTGTGGAAACTGGTGTCCTCTGGTGTCTCCTATGAAAATTCAGGGAGTTGCTGGAATCCCTGTATATACATATGTTCATACCCAGCCTAATGAGTTTTTGGGGATGACAGAGAGCTCTGTGCACAAACACTTCTTCCAAGATATCACAAAGGGCCAAATAGGAAAACATGGCCAGGTTGTTGCTGCTCTTCTGAGGTAACAGGATGTGCTTGTCCAGGAGCCAGCTATGGCAGGGTCCTCAGGCATGGTGAACAGCAGGGTTACCTGGTGATGTCAAATAGCAATCTGAGAGGGAATGAGAAAAATTATAAGACAGGCAATTTTTTTTGAATATGCATTTTTTTAAAGCCATGAGCAAGGACAGAATGACAGTTACACATAACAAGGTTTATTCTTCAGGTCTTTATCTTTTTTTCCAGCCTGAGTATATGTGTGGGTTGGCCTGTCTATTTGAGATGCGCACAGTACCTTCAGCATGCAGCAGAAAGCAGTGGTTTGGTGAAATGGGTCACAGCATGGCATTTACTGTTTGATTTCTTCTCAGGTCAATGAATTATCTGCTAGGCTGGGAAAGGACTTCACAGTGACTCCCTCCAAGCTTGTTCAGTTTGATCCAGGTATGAAATAGTGCACTGAACAACTCTAAAATTAAGTCACTGACTTTGAAAGAGTAAACTCTTGCTTTGGAGAGTGCAATCCATTACTTATCTGTAGCTAGAGAAGCTGAATAGTATTTCAGACTTGGGCTCATTTTCTGGAAGTACTGTGGGCTTCCTTAGTGAGTTGTTATCCTTATTAATTAGCATGGGATTGCCTACAGTCTTTTACATCTGTTAAAATATCAAAAGTGCTGAAATGATGTCTCCTAATCTCCCAGCAGCTAGTCTGGATAGGACTCACCCCGAACTGAGCTGCGAGATGCTTTAAAGACTTCAGTCATTATAGGTAAAGCCTAGGACACAGGTCAAATTTAGACAAAACTGAGTACAACTTAGGTTATTCAAGGTGTCTAAGATCCCTTTTCATTCACATACAAGCCTGAAGTAACCCAGTAAAGACAAGAAACCAAGAAAAAACAACTGTGAGATTTGCTTAAAAAGTTGCACTTCAATCTAACACAGTTCTTGAGTCATTTGCAGGTATTTTAAATATCATCTTTAGAGTTCCATCTCTAAAGTTAAGCTTTTCAGGTAAAAACCCTATGATACATTTTCTGTTGAAAATCACAGTGGAAGTCCTAAATCTACATATTGCAGTGCAGTTTTGCACATCCACAGCAGCTTTTTGTTACAGTGTATGCACTTCTACTGAATCATCATTGCCCAGGAACAAATCCAAACTTAATGTTGTTTGGAAGAACAGCAGGAGTCCAGTCAGTCACTAGGAGCACAATAGCATATACAATTTACTCCATTCTAGCCATAGACATGTTAATTAATCTATTTCTTTGACACCCTGATTGATTGAAATAGCACTTAAAGAGTAATTAAAATGTTTATTTCTGTTAGGAGTGTCAACCAAGATGTGGAATATAGCAATTACCTATGACGGATTAGAGGAAGATGATGAAGTCTTTGAAGTAGTTCTGAACTCCCCTGTGAATGCTGTTCTTGGCACACGGACAAAAGCTGTAGTGAAAATTTTGGACTCAAAAGGAGGTATTCTCTTTTGATCTTCATGATTAAGAAGGTGGGACAATCTTGGCTGAGTAGCTACCTATTTTCAACCACAAGTTGTTCCTAACACTCACTGTTAGATCAAACCGCTTAATTTCTTTTTAGAGAAAACAGGCTGGGCAGTTGCAGACCTTTTATTCTCTCACACAGTCATATGCATCCTCTTAGGAAACACAGCATTAAGAAAGCAACGAGTACAAAATGAGAAAAGCGACAGGAAAGAAACCACTTTTCATAACAACATGAGTTCAGTTCTCATTTATTAAAGTGGGAAAAATTGATTTTAGATCCATCAGATTTTTTTCCAGTTATTATTTAGCAGTTGTTACACACCCCCTAAAAAAGATTTATTTTCCTCTCAAAAAAGAAACCTAAAAAATTAACCCATCAAATATATAGCAATATATTTTCCAATGCTTAAAAACCACACTCCACAACTTCACAGCAAACAGCAATGATCATTATGCAGTTTAGGCTTTTAAGACTGCATTATTATTGTGCTTTTCAGTGATCAAATGTGGTGTGCCTAAAATTGGACCAAAAAGGAGGCAACTGTAGAAACAGAAAGATAGGAAAACTGTAGAAAAATAGGAATAACTAGAAAAGCAGCTGCATCCTCTGACTGAAAGAGTCAGAGCTGAAGAGTGTTTTTCCTTCTGGTGTTTAGTGAAACAATATTTTAAGCAGCCATGTTGCAGTGAATTAGGCTTCATGTTACAAAAAGTCCCTTTAAAAATTCAGATTTGTTTTCTCCTGAACATTTCTAGGGTAAATCAGGAGTTAATTGACACAATGAGTCCACTGAAACAACAGTGTCCTGGATTTCCAAGAAGAAACTTCTGTGGGCATGATGGAAATATCACCAATGGTAGTTAAAGATACCTGTATATCCATGACCAAAAACCCCAGCACTTCAAACCCCAATATAAGCATGAAAACAGGTACTTTCAGCAGATGCTTGGTTGAAATGCTGACCTGTAGGTAGACAGATGCATCACATATAAAATCATACTTACACAGATAGTAGTTGCAGTTATAGTCATAGACAACCCCAGAAACGAGGGCGACTGAACACACAGCAAATCAACTACTTCAAGTGAAAGAATCATCCAGCTTTTAAGGACAAGCTGTTTATGTGCCCATGTCAATGCGACCACTTATCTGCTCATGCAGTTAGAACTGACCATCTGCCATTTTTTATGCTTTCAGGTCAGTGCAGCCATTCCCGTTCTTCTGGCCAAAGCAAGCATGACTTCTGGGGAAGACGCACGCCGTTTCCAGTTTCCTCAGGCTCCTCATCACCTTCCAGGCCTGGCAATGTTTCCCTGGAAGGGATCCCACTGCCTCCTTCCAAAGGGATGACAGAGCATGGAGGGGACCTGTGGCAGGAGCACAGCTTGGCAAATCGGTCAAGGACCAGGCTGAGAGTAACTGGAAATGGCAGAATAGTAAGACACTTCTGTAGTTCAGTGATGGACTGATTTGTGAATTTATTGTGATGTGGTATTTTCATTTAATTGTCATATTTTTGTAGCAAACGTATCTGACCACACAATAACTATAAACTACATGAGTTTGCTCTGAGTGAGACCTGAGGGCTATTTAAAAAAACTGTAAGGAAAATACCAAAAACAAACCAACGTGATTTTGAGGATCCATGAATGCAAGAGAGGAATAAAAACAAGATCTGGGGGACGAAATAGGCATCAAGAAACTTCAGTAATTCTGAAGCTTCTAATCTGGTAAAAATTATGGATACGTTAGAAGAAAGAAGTTGGTGGGGCCAGGTAAATGTATAGAAGCTATGCATTTGGTGCTGAAGTTCTAAAGCTGAAAATACTGTTAGCTTAAACAGGGAATAGTTATTTAAACCTTGCCCACTGATTTTCCTGTTTAAGCTATATTGGTTTAGCTAGGTATTTAGTAACTTTCTGCTATTGTGACCTTAAAAGTTACTGGAATCTGTTTTTATGAACACTGAACATTACACTTCTAATTTTAATGGCTCCTTTCAGAAGTGGTATGTTCCTATGCTAAAGAGAAAGAAGTAAACCCAAGACATGCTCTGCATGATTTATAACCTAGAAGTAAATGTTACATAAAGTCTTTTTGTTTCTATAATACATGAATATACCCATCTCATTCTGCTGTTCTATCTTTTTCAGGTTCATCCTTCATCTGTATTTAGAAATGAAACAGATGTTGTTTTCAAAGTAAGAGCATTATGCGTATTGGTTGGATATTTCCACGATTTCTTTCTGATTCTGTTCTTTCCAGGCTTTATCAATTTTAATAATTTGTTATGACCAATACTTTATTTTTCTATGTGTCTTTCTCTTTCTTTGGTGTAATTTCCATTGATTTACAATAATTTGTATTGTAATTGATTTTTGATTATTTGTTTAGTTTATTTAAAAGTTGCTTGTATGTACTAACCCTCTCTTTTCCTCTCCTGTTCTTGTGCAATACTGTAAAATGAAGTATCATGGGATTGTATCACTCAAAATAGAGGATGACATCTCCTCAGCTGAAACCAACAAGAAGGCACAACCACAGATAAATGTCATCTCCTCTAGGAAAACAGAAACCCCACAGGCTGATAAGGCAGAACTTGCATCTGAACCAAGATCAAGACATAAGGTATAAAACCTTTTTTTCCATGGGCATTTTCACCATCTGTTTTCAGTCGTGCCGTTTTCCAAAATGGTTTAACACCTAGAAGAGTTTTCATGGCATAAAATTTTATTATTAGACCTAATTAATCTGTTTCATTTCACTTGTTTTGTGTAATTATTTTCCTTCAAATGTAATTTTCTCTTTCCAGGACTTTTACTCTTTTCAAAAGGCCTGTACACCAGATTTAAAGGGCCTCTTGCATTATGAAGAAGGCACTCAAAAGTTGTTTCAGTGTGATGGGGTAACATGGAAATTCTGGAATTCGCAAAGCAAGGTAAAAATGTAGCCATGTGTATGTATCTAAGTCAGAGTATAGAGTCTATGATCAATCGGTGATACCCTACAGCAGAGGACCTTCCTGCCACTGTTATTTACAGGGAACAGGAGGTAAGTGTTTTCCAGATTCAGGTTTGCTTTCAGCAGAAACAAAAGTTTCCCAGAAATATGAGGAGGACTTGACTGCTGGGGTTGCCTTTCCTCTCTGTCATCCACAGGTGCTCCTGGACAAACCACATGAGCACTAGTGTTTTGGTGCCTGTGACAATGTGGGCATAACTGAGGCAGTGAATGAAGTCTGCGAGAGAATGGGGGGAAGTTAGTAAAATAAGCTTACTTAGGTATTCCGTAAACATACATTCCCTCCACCACTTAACATGTCATGCTGAATTTTGTTGCACTGCATTCCCCGCACAGACTGCAGAAGACAGAAAATGGTGACCAAACTCATATAAAATCTTTATAGGATTTTTGGAACTGAATCCTACTGTCACCATTAAAGCTACTGATTATAAACTGTAGGCTCCTCTGTCAGGCATTATTTATTTAAATCTTTTAAGCAATGCTGTAGCTTTAGTTATACACCAAAGTTCACGCTCAGTTTAATTTTGGGCACTAGTGCACAGACTATCTGTGCACAGACAGAAGCCTGTTTTACCTTTTCCTCTTTTATTTTAGGAGATAACCATGAAGAAATGTCCCTCTGGATGGAGTTATCATGAGGGCAGCTGCTACTTCCTGGTAGTGAATCACAAGGTCACCTGGAACACTGCTGCTCAGGCTTGCAGAGAACAGTAAGAGACCATCATGTGTTTGCTGTGCACTGCTGTTGCCCTGAGCTGAATGCTGCTATTGAGGCCAAATTTACTTGGATAAGTTCAGCTTTGGCTGTTCTGCACAGCATCCCCAAAAAATTGAACAAGTCCTGGGATTCAAACCCAGTGGACGATGCAAATATTAGTCTTATAATGTTTCAGGTGGTGATGCTGTCGTAATCACAGCATGAATTCCCAAAGATGTCCATTTGCAGTGAAGGTGCTTTCCTAATGGGAGAGTTAGTTTGGGATAAGAGAAATACAGCAAAGACTCAGAATTTCATCCTCTCTTACCCACCACTGCCTTGGCTTTCTCTCCACTTGGTATAGCAATGGTAAAATGTTGCCAGCTCCTGTGTCCCTCACTGTATTCTTCTGAAGATGCAGCTTTGAAGATTCCGTAACTACTTGAAAAATTTAACACCCAATTTAGCAGTACATTTCTGACTTTTGAAGGATGTAATAATGATAATAATAGTTTTCTCAAAGTAGGAGACAAAAAACCTGCCAGTCTTGGTTTTTGGACACCTGCTTTGGGATTTTGGTTTTAGGGGTATTAGGTTTGCACTGGAAGAAATGTTAGCCATGGTAACATGAAGCTTGTCTGAGGATAGGCATGCTCCATACCTTGTCCTGAATTGAGAGCACTAGACTGAAAACCAATCTGAAAAATAGAAGGGGCTTAAACAGACCTCTCCATTACTCCATGAAAGGAAAATTGAAGGGAAGAGTTGGAAATTATGGAAACAGAATATGTTCCATAAGTAGTGGAAGGACATGCTGGAAATGTGAATCATGGCCAAGCATGCATAACAAACATTGATTCATTCCACTCAGCTCCTCCAGCAAACAACACTACCACTAATTGCAGTGTTTCAGTTATAAATACTGATTCTATTGACATTTAAATGTTTCCAACATGGAAATAAAACTATCATGGAGGTCAGTCCTCAATTTTCAATAGATCAAACAAACTAGATCTTAAATGAAAATATTAGAATTGACCTTCAGCAAACCAGCCAACTTCCCTGAAAAAAAGAATAATTTTTTATTACTACAAAAATGACATCATTTTAAGCTCCTCTTCAATTGTCTTGCTAGAATTTTTCTATTATACAAAACAGGGAAAAGAGCACAAGCATTGTTAAAGTTGATTCACTAAGAGTCTCCAAGTAACCAACCTCCTACCCTTTTTGAGACAACCTTGCTATCCTGAGATAACAGATTTGGTAACAGGCTGTACAAAAAGTATACAGAAGTGGGCAGGCTGGAGAGTGTCTAGAGAAGGGCCACAAGGATGATCAAAGGACCGTAAAGCCTGCCATGTGAAGAAAGAAGGCATAGGGGACCCCCTATCACCATGTTTCAGTATTTAAAGGGTGGCTACAAAGAAGATAGAGACTCCCTTTTTACAAGGAGTCACATGGAAAAGATGAACAGCTATGGGTACAAGTTACTTCTGGGAAGATTCCAATTAGACACAAGGGAAGGTTTTTTTCACAATGAAATCAGCTGTTAGAAGACTATCCCCAGGGATGCGGTGGATTTCCCAACTTCAGACAATTTAAGGTTTAGCTGGACAGAGTGCTGGCCCATCTTGTCTGGACTGTGCTTTTGCCAAGAAAGGCTGGACCAGATAATCCTTGAAGTTCCTTCCAACCTGATAGTCTATGATTCAATTCCATTAAAGTAATGCTATCAATTTATTGTGGAAGCAGTTGTTGTCTGGACATAACTACATATACATGGGCTGATGCAGACCTATTTGAGTTTCTGTTGACATACACTGCATCCATCTGTTGCAGGTGGTATACAACCCTCTCCTTTAGTTTCCATATGCAGGGGTAGAAGCAGACACAAATATGTGCTTGTCTCGATCCAAGTTTCTATATGTCAGTGTTACACTGGGGATGGGGGGGCAGGAAAATCTCAGTTAATTGCTGTGAAAGTCTTGCACTGTTTCTAACCCTTCTCCAATTCATTGGAGAGAAAGGTGGTTTAAGAACTCATTTCTCTAGCTTTGTTTGTATGCATGAAGAGGCTCTTGGCAACGTGAAGAGAAGCATCTGGGGGATATTACAGCTGAGTGATCCCACAGCAGCCTGATTTAGAAGCAATTTTGATGATTTATGCCACAGCTCTTGTTTATCCAACAGGAACATGTCCTCCCCAAGGGTCAGTACAGCAGGGCTCACGCACATGTGAGATGGTTTCACTGCTGCCACTGAAGGGATGGAAGAAATGGATAGACAGAACTCATGGTTGTGTCTTGTGCCTTATTAGTCATATTATACCTTTATCTTTTTTTAAGTTGAACATTTAATTAAAGCACGAATATGATTTCAGGTCCTCTACTGCTACCTGTGTAAGGCAGGATACGTTATTTGGTTTGATGGTACAGTATTAGCTACATGTGGCCTCAGTCCCTGGGAATCTCAGGCAGAACCACATCTAAAGTAATAGATTAGATCCTTCATGATGGCTCAGTGCTCCCTAGTGCAAAGCAGGCCAGCAGCCCTCTTCTCCTAGTAGTGGTTCTCTAAGTGATGGGTTTAACTATTGTGTGTGACTCCAGCATTGGGATCCAGGTACCTAGAGTCATTTTAAAGGCCTTGTGTACTGTCTGACTTTCAGCTGCCAGTCTGGAAGTGCAGGGCTCCTGCAAGCTCTGCATCGTGTCTGCCACTCTCATCTGAATGTTCTGAATTCCACAAGGTGTTGTAAGCAACACTAGACCCCGATTTCAAGGCATCAGGATAACACCCTAGGTGCCCAAACAAAAGACGGAGATAAGCACAGCCTTTCAGTCACCCCCCACCCCCTTCAACATCAGTATAGAACATGGATTTACTACTGCAGTTCAAATAAAATGTTGTGTCCTGTGCAGACCTTCATACTTAGTCAAGTGTGCTTTCACTGATGTTAAATTGACCAAAATGGTACAAGACTCTTTTAAATGTATCAGATAATTTAATGGAAAATCAGTAAAGTCTTTGTGCTAAGTGTTTTCCATATAATACTCTAGGTCAATAGCTACCCAAAATGTTTCCTTAATTTGTGCAACTGCTCTAAGATAAAAGATGCTCTTGATTCAATAACAAAAATTCTAAGGCATGCAGGAACAATTTTAAATGGATGGTTTAGCACAGAAAAAAGTGATGTGTGTGGGTTTGTTGTGGCTTCTTTTGGTTGCTGTTTGTTTGTTTTTGGTTTTGTTTACGTTTTTTTTCCCTAATAAGGCATTATAACCCCTTATCTTGAATAATTTACCTTAGGAAGTGTTAGATGCATACAACTCCATAAACAACATTATCTTGTAATTTCCGGTGTCTGACGCTATGCCTTGAGGTTCAGTGAGTAACATTACTGAAGTGTTCTTTCAGGATGATTCTCATTTCCCTACAATACATAAACCCCCTAACTAGGTATAACAATTAGAACAGTTGTTCTCTCTTCAGTAATGTGGTTCTCAAGCTGTACTTAGAAAGCACTCCTATAGAGAAAAGATTAGATAACGTTATCATTATTGCAGTGCTTTCCTTTTACAGTGATGAAGTCTCTCCCTGGTACACGGATTGAAGTATAAGTCTGAAACTGTTATTGCTTGGACCACCCCTGTATGTCATAAATGATAGAGCAGTTACTGACACACATTGATGCTTTTTGGTTTCACATTTTCTAGGACAATCAGAACAACAGGAGCAAGATATGCTTACCTAAAGTAAATTACTTAGTTCCTGGGATTTGAGTGTCCTGAAACAGAAGCCAGATAAAATGCTTTATTTTTGTTCTTTCTCACCTAGTAGTGATACCACAGAAACTGCTGCCCAAACCTCTTCTCAGGCCCATTCGGTCAGTGCAACTACAGTCACTGTAAGGGGGAATGGAATCCTGCCGCGGAACCAGTTCGCCTGGGAGGACACCCTGAATTAACTATTCCTGCTTTCCTGGACTCTGTCTGTAGAAGGAGTACAAAACTTTCCAACAGCATCTGTTGGTGTAACAGCTTTGTTCCTAGCTCACCGGAGATTCTGTGCCTGGCAGATTGGCCCAGAAGGGTGGAAGCATGTCACCCTTGGGACATACAGGCACATCTCATAGTGATGAGAGGCACAGCTGAAGCTCTGCTGACACCTTCACTGGGTGCAGTTTTGGGAGCCTCTACCACAGTGGGTGCACAATCCCGATCCCCACCAGACAGTTCTGAGGCCGTTCCACCACACCTCTGGATGAGAAACGTGTATACAGGTGTCAGTGAGATCCTTTCCATGCTGTTCTCTGGTGGCCTGGGAACTCAGAGAGGCCCTGATGGGCCCTATGTTACTGTGCAGTGCTTGCCCCAGGGAGCTGTGACTGCACAGGCGAACACCCAGCTGTCCTGCTGGCCTTGGCAGAACCCCTGCGCAGCGTGGAGTGGAGGGCAACTCCATCCCCTGCTGCTCTGGTTGGCTCGTAGGGATAGTGGAGGAGTACTGTGCAGCAGGAGCATCCACCCTCAGCAACACAATGAATTTATTTCATATCCTGACCCTGTGGGCCCAGATTAAGGAACAGTCCAGATTTTGTGCAGTAGGGACTGCTTAGAATATTGTGGACTACTACTTCGAACTTCTCACGTAAATTTTTCCTGCTTCCCTATCTTGTGTGGCATCATATGGAATCCATGGGATCAGTACTCCTAGAAGACATGCAGGGAAATAACAGGAGTGGTACTCCAGGCATGGATCTCTAACTGGGCAGCAGGTTTAATGGTGGGCTTTCACTCTAACGCCTGTTCATGAGCTCAAGTCTGCCATGCCATTCTTGAGATCTGGTTGCTGGCCCAGCTCTTAAAGAAGATAGTCATCACTTCATTTGGAGCAGTAGTGATCTTCTCTCTCTGTTATCTGGCAAAAGTCATGAAATCACCAAAACCCTTACAATATCATTTACTTATTCTGATGTTAGAAACGTTTTTTTTGCTCTCTTAAAACATTTTTATGAGCAGTTTTGTTTACTTGGCCCTATCAACTGTCACCCAGGATATTCCAGGAGGCTGAAGGGGTTGACATCACTTTTAGAACTGAGTGACAGTCAGAAATATGGGACAACAGGGAATGTCAGCACCAGAGGTTCAGCGTCAGAGGGATGGCAACACCAGGTGTGACATGTAAAGAGGTGATATGATATCAATGCAGATGCAAAGACGGATAAATAAGAAAGTGGAGCCACTGATGGCTGACAATTCCCGGCAAATGAAGAATGCCATTTGTCTCTTAATACCTAAAGATTTAGCCTAAAGGCTTAAGAGTTGCCTGCTGGTGCTTGTATGTTTGGTATTGGTTGGAACACTTGTCAGTGACAAGGCCACTCAGTGGCTAGGGTTTGCAAATCCTCCTTGGGAACTGGCATACTATAAGTACAAACACAGAGCAGAGTTTATGCATTGACTTAACTCAGAAATAGTCTGCTTAATAAAAACCACAACTTCTCTCCAATCTGAACTAAATGTGTTGTCACTGCAGACAACCCTCTGAAGAACGCGCTGCTTTTCAGAGCCTTTTCAGATACCAAATTTCTTGTGATGAGCACTGGGGAAGTCTATGGGATACTTGCATTTACCAAGTGCAGATTCACAGGAGGATGGAGAACCAGAATGTCTCAGCTGAAAGCCAAAATGGAAAAGGATGAAAACGCAAAAAAAGAAGGGGGGTTGGATTGAGGGCAAGGAAGGAAATGGGAAGAGAATGATGTAACAGCCTGAATGCTGATTTTAGAGGATGCATGTGTAACTGTGACAGGGAGATTTAGATTAGATATTATGAGAAGGCTCTTCACTCAGAGGGTGGTCAGGCACCAGAACAGCTTCCCCAGGGAAGTGGTCACAGCCCCAGCCTGACAGAGTTCATGAAGTGTTTGGACAGTGCTCTCAGGCTCACTGTGTGATTTTTGGGGCTGCCCTGTGCAGGGCCAAAGGTTATATTTTGATGACCCTTGTGGGACCCTTCCTACTCAGGACATTCTATGTTTTTGTGATTCTATGATGACTTCTCAGAACCACATTACCATTTAAATGTATTATTCATATCTTCAGTCTTGTCAAAACATGATTTAAAAAAGATATCTCCTGCTCTACTACCAAATAGGTGAAGTTGTATCTTTCAGTGGCTTGGATTTCAGTGTAGGAAGTTTATTATCTTATGGAAAATGAGGTATCAATAACTGTGCCAATGGTTTAAAACACAGTTTGTGAGTATGAGGCACGTATTTCCTATATACATTTCCTTCAGTTGCCCAGCTGATTTAATTTTTCTGTTAGAGAAATCGGACTAGGACTTCCTCTCCAAGTAATCCACAATTTTAAGACTTCATCTTCATGTAATTATTCCTTCATGTCAGTAAGTTGTGGTTTTCCTGCGAATTGTTATTTTCACGCTTTACACTGGAATCAACGCCTGTTGTTGATAAGTTGATGGGAGCTGTCTGTCACCCTGTGAAATGCTAATTACTCTGTCCTCTCTCGTTGAGCCTAGATACCTGGGGAGTCTAACAAGTGTGGCTAATGAACAACACATGCAGTGGCTGTGGGACTTCAGTGGGAGGATGCCCTTTTGGATAGGCAAGTATATTGGCTGCAAGTCCCCTCTGAAGACTGCAGTTCCTGTGCACCATGAAAAGCAGAAACTGCTGCAGCAGTTTGAGCCCAGGTTTCAAACACTGTATTGTCCTCAGATTCCTGCTGCTTTTATTACTTCAGAGCAAGGCATAAACCAAAAGCTGTAATTTACCTGGCTACTTTATAAGTCTTTATCAAAAAGATGAGTTTATCATGATGCCTATTGATGGACTTTTTTTGTCTTGAAACCTTTCCTATTTTAACACAAGCTGATGAAAAGAGTTCTGGTGCAGCTCCTACGATTTTGTTTATATCATCTTTGTTTTGACTATTACTTTATCTATCACTAATTTAGGTTTTTATTTTATTTTGTTTTAACTTAAATAATTATTTATGCTACTCCTAATTTAATGGTGTCATCTTGTGTTAGAAATCTTACAAATTAATTAAATTATAAGCTAAAGAACATTTCATCACATAATTTCAGATTTAGCTATTTCTTATTAGGCATTTTACATTTAATGAGAAATGGAAAGAATTTGGATGGGTCTTCTTAGTACCTCCTTTCTGTGAATGACTGCCTTAGCTCATATACTAGTGCTACTGCTTTCTTCTAACCCTTCTTGTTTCTGTTATACTGTCCTCAGTTTGGTTCTTTTTCTCTGATTCTGAAGTGCAATTATCAGCTCCTAGTAATTTTATGAGATGGATTTACTGGGTATACTAAATTACCTCTAAAAATACAGTTAGTTTTGGATCATGTTTAATGGTATCATAATTCTGTTAACCTGAATGAAATAAACTTGGTTGACAAAGATAAAGACTACAAGATTGTTATGCCAATTTTCTTATCTTGGTCTCTCCTAAGAAGACTGGTCATGTCTGAAATTATGCCACACATATTGGTCCTAGTAACTTAGAGGCTACAGGAAAAGATATGTTTTATGTTGTACTAATTAACACAAGCTAATTTTACAACTGTTAATTTAAGCAGTGTAAACAAGGTCCACAAAGATCTGCAGAATTTTATATTCAGAAGAAATCCGAAGACATCTGATGCTGCCCAGACTACTTGTTATTTCAAGTATCAAAAGACAAACCTATGAGGTGGTAGACATATAATAGATCTAAGGAGAAAAAAACATTTTAGAATGCATTTTATGCACTACTATTTAGAATGAATTTTATGCACTACTGCATAAAAGTATATTTTCCTTTATTCATATGGCACTAACTGTGATTCAAGTGGCCTAATTAAATCCTAAATTGTGTTTTGCTTGTGTTCTACCAGATGCTTTCTTTTTCTCTCAGCATGAAATTGTATGCATTTTTAAATGAAGAACAACATATAGAGCAACATGACTCTCTAGGCATCTGGCTCCAGTGACAATAAACATCACTGATTTGGTCTTACCGATTTCATGCAGGTTTGAATGACCAAGCCAATCCTGGACACTGGGAGTGGAACGGAGGAGAACCTGTAACCTACATAAACTGGAGAAGAAGCTCCTACCACTTTCCAGTGAGAGGAAGAAACTGTGTATTTGTGCAGAAGCGAGGAAAATGGCAAGCAACTGACTGCAAGAAGGTCAAACCAAGCAGCTATGTATGTTCAAGAAAGTTGTAATGGATGGAGGATGCCTCTGAAAGCATAAGGACATTCATGCTATTTCAGTGTGTTATCTGCAGTAGGAAAACCGTCCTAATTATCAGCAAGGCTTGTTTTATATGCTGCCAGAGGTGCAGATGCACTGGCCTCTAACCAAGGTATGGAGCTCAGTTGCAAAAATTAAGTCCAGGTTAAGGTTTTGAAATCTCCCCAATGACTTTGATCTGTCACCTACTCATGTATTTTTATGCCAAAGAGCTGGGTCTCAAGGCTTTCATCACTCTTCAGTGTAAAAGTATTTTTTCTTTTAAAGACAGTACCATGTCAGTTGGTTTGCTTTGCTCTTAAGGAGGGGTTGTGAACTGCAGTTTTACTCTGCAGTCACAAAAAGAGGAATACTGCTGGGGTTGGAAATGAGGGCAAACAGTTGGCTAAAAACAGATCCTCTTGGGTGATGACAGGGGTGATGTCACGTGAGTACTGGAGTTTCTTTGTTGGATGCCCTAGTACATCTTACAAAAGTATCAATGGCTTGACTTTGGCGGGTGACAGAGTACCAACAGGAGCAAAGCCTTGTATTTCTTCTACCTCCCAAGGCTAGCTTGAGAACCTAATGGATCTACCCACACAGAGTTGCATCTGTTTCACATTCCTAAGCAAATTTTTTCTTTTTTTTTTGGAATTGCAGGATGGTGCTGTAATTCTTAGTGTAATTAAATAATGGGACATCTCTAAACCTAATGTTACAGCAAATGATTATTTATTAAAAAAAAAAAAAAAAAAACAACTTAATCCTAGAATATTATCTTGGGATATTCACTGATACATGAACATCAATAGGATTTATATGTGTGTATAAACCAATGTAATCATGAGTCATATTTTGTAGTATAGCAGCTATGGCTTTTGAAAAGTATTAATCTAAGTCTTTATTAGAGATTTGAGGTTTTTAAAAATAATATTTAAAAATCCAGATTTATTTCTGAGAAAGGCTTAAACCCCAGCAATTAACAGGAAAAAACCAGCTGGCCAGAACTTATTATTTTAGATATATATAGTTGCAGTATAACCATTTTGTAACAATATATTAAATTTATACTTGACCCGTCAAAAGCTTGCTTTTGGACATGTTTACTGCCAGCCTTAAAATTACCAAAAAAAAAAAAAAAGGAAATGAGGATCCAAGTATAGGCTTCCTAAAAAAAGAAAATTAAAGCTCCTCCCAACAGGAGCCAGTGTGTGACAGCTGTTCTGGAACTGAGTAGGGTGAATTTGCCCTGTACCTATGAACTCTCATCCTCCCCATCTGCCTGCCTGCTGCCAGCAGTTGATCCCCGCCTTGCTTGTCTATTCAGCCAGCCTCTGGAACAGTTTTGCACCAGAACTGCAAAACCTCCTTCTCGGGTTCCTCACAGCAATTTCTCAGTCCTGCAAGGGACAGATGGAGCAGAATCACCTCTCCTCTCTGAGCTGAAGGACACTGTTTCAGGGGTTATATATTCCTCCTCTTTGCCTCTGTCATGCATAGGTTACTCATCCTTCCTCCTTGCCTATGACAAGTTAAATGAAAATGTGAGTAGCTGAACAGCCTTTGTATATAGGAAAGAACCTCCCTGAAAGGGCTGTTGCCAATAAACATGAGTGCATCGCAACATCAGAGAAAAACGTACTGGGGACAGAACCTCCTGACCTTTATTGTTGCTATCAACAGATGCAGACAAAAATATTTCCAAGATTTCTCTTTTTTTCATGGTAATATTTATGACAAGCTTCTAGACACTTTTGCTAGACACAAACTCTTCAGTTTAAGGAGTTTTCTAGGTCAACATAGATATGCTACTTGTCTCCAAACCAAGTACTCCTGAATACCTGGTTTTAGACCTGATTTTATTTGTGATAGTTTTCATTACAGAAAAAATCAGCATCTAAAAAAGCACTCTCGATATCTCTTAGTGGTGTGTTCTGGAATTCCAAGGAAAATTGACTGAGACATAAACATGAACTTTTCTTTCTCTAGGGCCTTTTTTAAAAAAAGGATGTAGAATTTATTGGTGCTAATTTGATAAATCCTATTGAGATTATTCAAATACCTCTCCCAATTATTTAATAAACTAATGATATCAGCAGAGTAGGGATTTTGACAAAGGTGCTTGTTACTTAATCAGTAACTAATAAATGACTCATGCTATCTGACACAACAGTGACTCAGGTTTGCTTTTGTGAGAGTGAGGGAAATTTTCCCTTTTCTGTACTTCATTTGAACTACTTTAAAATGATTGCAGAGTATGAAGATTTCACTACACAACAGACTCTTAGTTGTGCAAACTGCATGAGTTTACTGATTTAATTATATCTAACACAATACACTAATGAAACTAAAATTCTTATATTGCAGAACAAGTATATTTCTGCCCTGAAAGGCTGCTGAATTTTTTTCCAATACAATTAACTGTTCCAAATATTTACTAATAAATTTTATTTTTTCTGTGCTTAAAAAAGTATCTTTTCACATATTTTTACATCTTTTATTTTTATTATTAGAATACTGGAGTTCAAAGAACAAAACATACTCAAATCAGGGAAAGCACAAATAATTTACTTTTTTTTCTGTTGACACAGGAAATTATTGCTTCTAAGAAGTTTAGTAAAGGATGGGCCTACAGTCCTGAGGAGCTTTGGGGATTTTTTCATCTTCAGTATTTTTGAATTAGACTCTGAGTAAACTCCAGGAAAAATCAGTATTTAGAGGATCAGCATCAGCAGGAGTATTTCATAAGGCTGAAAGTAAGAGATAGGAGCATGTAAATTCTGGTATTCACATATGGATGCCACACTTTCTGGATAAACAAAGGATTTATTTCACCAGAACTATCCATATATCCATATCCAAGAGCAACCAAGATGCTCAGTGAAAAGAACCCAGCAGTTATCTTAGATTTCTACTACCTTCTAGAGGTATGGGCTGTGTGAGTGCTGTGTGTGCTTGTCACTTTTAACCATTTTCACTCCCTGTCAATATCTTTTAAATATGTCAATATTTCAAACAAATTTGAAAGGGAAGTTAACTCAAAGCCAATGGTTATGAAAAAAATTGGATAGCCAACAGGTCACAGGAGCACTCCTGAACCAAAATATTCTACAACACTTGAGTTGTTATTAAGTTTATATCTATCAAGTATTTATCCTGAAAATTGTCAGAGAAGTTTTCTAGATCTTCTTTCTACACATGGATACTTTATTGAATGTCTTCAAGTCTTTATTCACTCAAATTATAAACATAACTTTGAGAGAATTATGCATAAGATTCAGTCAATATGGCTGATTCTACATAATTTACATCACATGACTGGTGCTACTGTAATTCTTCTATTCAGAACACTATATATATTGTTATGTTTAACTCTATAATGTGTGTTAATAAAAAACCCCAAAATATACTTCTGTGAATATTAATTTCTTTATTTCAAAATCTCACAAAAGCTTGTTTTCTCATGATAAAAACTATAGTGTTTAGCATAGTAGAAATGCACTTATAATTAAGCATAATATACCTGCTGTTTACTCTATGCAGTTTCTGAATTCAGTTTTTTCTTCTGTTTGGGTCTATTCTTGAGTGAATACTATAAGGATATTTGTGCCATGCATTAACAACACTTAAAAGAGAAAATTATGTTTATTTTGAGAAATTAATCTAAGAAAAGTTATAGGTCTGCAAGCAGACATACAAGAAGAAGAATGGATTCAAGAAAGACTGTCGATCTATAAAAATGAATTTTAATATGATTCTTGATTGAAAGAAGAATGTGGAAAAAGTCATTGTCCCTCAGAAACCTCAGTCATCCTCAGGGGAGAGAGGCAGTTTTCCTCTCTTATTACCCTTTAAGCAGCTATGCTGACTATAATATGGATAACTCTGCTACTCTGTTACTTAAGTACTGTTCTCTATATTGGTACACTTAAATGACATGAACACAATAGGCTTTGGTTTTTAAGGGTTCTTTTTTGGCATTGAGGTAATGCATTGTTTTCAATCAGAAGTAGTACTAATCAATAGGACCTAATTAGAGGAATCCCATGGGTTAGGGGTATAGAAGACAAGGGAGTACAGGAGAGCTGGTCAATATTCAGCATTCCTGCCAACTCAAGACCCATGTATCACCATGAGCAAAAAATCAAACAAAACTGGCAGGAGACCCACAAGGATGAGCAGGGAATTTCTAGTAAATCTCAAATGGAAGAAATAAATATATGGAACATGGAAAAAGATAGAGGCTGTCTGGGAGGACTACAGGAATATTGCAGGTGTCCTGGTGACAGAGGACACAGAGAAGGCAGAGTAACTGAATTCCTTCTTTGCCTCAGACTTTACTACTTAGGCCATCCTTCAGGAAACCCAGACCCTGGGGACAGGAGAGGAAGGCTGCAGAAAGGAAGACTTGCCCTTGGCCATGGAGGGTTTGGTTAGAGATTGGCTAGGCAGACTTAAATCTATGGGCCCTGATGGGAGGCACACATGGGTGCTGAGGGAGCTGGCAAATGCTGCTGCTAAGCCACTCTGCATCTTCTTTGGGAAATAATGGAGGAGAGGTGCCTGATGACTGGAGGAAAGCCAGTGTCACTGCCGTCTTCAGAAAGAGCAAAAAGGAGGACCCAGGAAACTACTGGCCAGTGAGCCTCACCTCCACCCCTGGAAAGGTGATGGAACAGATCATTCTGGAGGCCATGACCAAGCACATAAAAGAAGAGAAGGTCATCAGGAGCAGTCAGGATGCACTCACCAAAGGCAAATCATATTTGACCAATCTGATGGCCTTCTGTGATAGCATGGCAAGATGGGTCAGTGAGGGGAGAGCAGTGGATGTTGTCCACATTGACTTCAGCAAGGCTTTTGACACTGTCTCCCATAACATCCTCACAGGTAAGCTCAGGAGATGTGGGTTAGAGGAATGGACAGTGAGGTGGATCAAGAACTGGCTGAATGGCAGAGCTCAGAGGGTTATGATCAGTGGAGCAGAGTCCAGCTGGAGGCCTGCAGTCAGTGGTGTTCCCCAGGGATCAATACCGGGACCAATCTTATTCAACTTACTTATCAGTGACCTGGAGGAAGGGATCAATTGCACCCTCAGCAAGTTTGCTGGTGACTCTAAACTGGGGGGAGTGGCTGATCCACCCGAAGGCTCTGCTGCCATTCCGTGGGACCTTGATCAGCTGGAGGGTTGGGCAGAGAGAAACCTGATGAGGCTCAGCAAGGGCAAGTGTCGGGTCCTGCACCTGGGGAGGAACAGCCCCAAGTGCCAGCACAGGCTGGGGCTGACCTCCCACAGAGCAGCCCTGTGGAGAAGGACCTGGGACTCTTGGTGGATCACAAGCTGTCCATGAGCCGGCAGTGCCCTTGTGGCCAGGAGGGCCAGGGTCATCCTGGGGTGCATTGGGAAGGGTGTGGCCAGCAGGTCGAGGGAGGTGATCCTCCCCCTCTACTCGGCCCTAGTGAGGCCACACCTGGAGTGCTGTGTCCAGTTCTGGGCTCCTCAGCACAAGTGTGACGAGGAGCTGCTGGAGAGGGTCCAGTGGAGGGCCACAAGGATGATCAGGGGTGTGGAGCATCTCTCTTATGAGGAGAGACTGCAGGAGCTGGGCCTGTTTTGTCTAGAGAAGAGAAGACTGAGAGGGGATCTCATCAATACACAAATATCTCAAAGGTGGGTGGCAGGAGGATGGTACCAGACTCTTTTTCAGTGGTGCCCAGCAACTGGTTGAAGAGCAATGGCCATAAACTCAAGCACAAGAATTCCCACCTCAATATGAACATCTTTGCATTGAGGGTGGCAGAGCACTGGAACATGTTACCCAGGGAGCTTGTGGAACCTCCCTTCTCTGGAGACACTCAAAATCCACCTGGATGCATTCTTGTGCCACCTGCTCTAGGTGACCTTGCTTTGGCAGGTGGTTTGGACTGGACAATTCCGAGAGTTCCCTTTCAACCCTAATGATTCTATGATTCTGTGATTAAGAATAGGGTATCTAAAGTATTGCACATAAGCACAGTAAGCAAAAGAATAAAATTTTATTCATAGAGAAGAAATTTTAAGATAAGTCTATATAGATTTTTATTTTAACTAAAGAAATCTTATTTGCATCTTCCTTGGATTATATTACAAACATTTTGTTGGTGGGGTAAAATTCTTCAGTGAACCTCTCTCTCTCTCAAATTATTAGCAACAATCTAAGAAGACGCATCTTCCTGAAGACTGAATTGTGTGTTTGCCCAGACTCCTTCTTCCCCGTCCCACAGGTCTTCCCAGTCTCTTTCTCCCTGTCCCATGCCTTAGCAACCTGCAGCAATCAATCATATACCCAAGAGAACTCCTCAGGCTGGGTCTGGAATTGGACACACTGTCAATTAGGCAGTACATATGTGCCCGTACCATTCAGGAGATGCTTCAGGAGGAGGACACCTGTACAAAACCCAGCTGTCTGAACAATTCTAACAGTGAGAGAACCACCCATTGCGTCCTGTCTATGTACCTACAGCTAGGAGAAGATGGGCCAACACACGTGAAAGGACACTCATCCTAGCCCCACTGAAGACATAAACACTTCAAAGTGTGAACACCTTCATTTTTGCTGCAGGATGAAACTTATTGCTCTTCTTTGTTCTGTTGCCAAAACACAGAAAAGAAATGTGAACAGGAAAATATAAATGAGTGAAGCGAGAAACAGTGCAAGAGAGGACTTGAAACAGAGGGGTGTTCATGATGTAGAGTATCTAAGGTTGGAGGTACAAAACTAAACAAACCTATTGTCTGTTCTTTCATCTCATACCTTGTTAAAAGACTCCTGGTTTCATAATTAAAAATTTCCCATGAGGCCTGTATGTGATCTGTTTCCCTGAAACTCAGTAAAACAAAGACCACAGATGGCCTTCTTTGATAAGTACAATTATTGGAGAACAAACTGCATAGTGATAATTCATTAGTTCTGAGGTCTTCATACGGGATCTGTTAAAGATATATCTGAATACAAGTTTGTCTGCATAGGATGTGTTTTGAAAATTATCTGATATTGAATTGGACTGTATATAGAAAATCCATTTTAATGATTTTATCATCAATCATGGTATGATGAGACGATTTAGCTCAACAGAAGGCAAGTAATTCAAGTGCTGCCCAAGAATTATTTTTAGGCATCAACTGGCAGCATAGATAATGTCCATAATGACTGAATAAACTCCAGCTTTGAAACAAATGAATAATACCACTTTGCATTTGCATAGCACTTGTCATCTGTAGACCTGACAGTTTTAAAAGAATGGGCAAACATTCACAGTGACTATTTCTAGTGAAAACAGAATGTCCTGAATAAATTGCTACTATGAAGGCAAATAAAAGCCTGCTTGAAAGACGCTGCTGCACGTAGCCACAAGATTTAACAACCAAAATACAGTGAAAACATGCTCTATGCTTATATGAAAGGGTAATCAGGCAGGGAAACAAGGTTTTAGAAAAGAAACAGCATTGTTTTTTTGTCGAAATCTGAGATAAGGTCTATTTGGAACACTATGTTTATGTGCCCAGTCCAATCCCTGTAGTCAATCATTACTCTATGCAGTTGATGTCGCCACAAAGAGACTTGCAAATGCTTGCTATTTTTAACTTTAGAATGATAATCTGAGCTTGCTGTCTGAACCAGGATGCCTTCCTGTAATGCAGGCAGGCACTTGCGTAAGTTGAGAGGCTGAGGAGAGACCTGCTACTTCTGCATATTTATATAGGCAGCTGACTTCAAAACAGATTAAGGCAGTATTTATATATTGAACAAACCATGCCCAGATGTACCAGGTCCCATATCTTACCAACTTTGCCTTTTGGAAAGCAGCCATAGCATACTATTGCCGGCATGAAGGAACAGTCTTAGACTTGCCTGACAGAACCAGAGCTGGCACGCTGCTTTTGGGTCTCATCAGATCTTAGGTAAAACCATCCAAAAAAACCCAGGAACTAGAACTGGCTTGACCTAGAAGTGAAGAGAGCTCTTTTACCAGCCTTTGGGTTGCGGAGCAGCTTGCATAGTGACTTGCTGACACTTCTTTGCTTCAGTCTTCTTCCCCTACCCTTCTGTAAATAATAATTTGTGCATTTACATCTGAAGCCCTCAAAGGCCTTTCTTCTTGCTGTATGTTACAGGACAGAATGGTATGTACCAGGAATGGATTTTGATCTTGAACAGGTTTTTTTTTCATTGCCTTTGCACTGCAATGTAACACTAGCAGCAAAACATCTATATATATATGTCAATACTAAGATTTTTATACATTCCTTGTTAACATTTACACTACAGCAATAACCCAGGCCAATTTAGTTTAGATAGTCTGGGAAGACAAATCATTCCAGTTCTACAATTCACTTAGTTTTTATCTGTGCATTATCAGAGACATCCTTAGATGACTTGCAAATATGTATCTTGCTTCAAACAGGGAAATTTCATGTTCAAAAGGCATTGGCAAATGTGTCACATCCCCTGTGTCAATATAATACAATATATTACATAGGTCTGAATATCAGCCCAGTCTCTGGGCTCTTCAGCAACTAAAACAGAGTGAAAAAAGAGAAGGAATGCCCAAAATTTAATGTTCTTGTAGTTGCTGAATAGTTTTGAGTGACTGCTACCAGTACACATCGGATACAAGGTGTTTTAGTTACAAAAGTCAACTGCTTCAGTTTGAATTGTTGGCCAACACAGATACGATGTGAGGATTCAAACTGCAGTTCTAGGCAATAAATTGATTCCCTGAAAATTAAAGTCAAGTAACATCATACATCTAGTACACGCTATTTAATTTTTCAAGAATAATAAAAACTTTAGAGTCTATAGATAGACTTTCGTAGAAACATGAGTGTGTAGAGATTAGAGGACATAAATGGCAAACTATCTGAAGCAGAATTTCATTTTAGTATTTTAATATTAGGATCCCTGTTTGCAAAGTTTATTGAAAATAACTTTTCCATCTCCCAAAACCTTTCTCTATATGCTGTTCTAGCAGACTTTTTTTCTTACATGTTGCATAACGTGATAATTTTGCAGAAAATGCCCCAATTTTAAGGTCTAGTATGCTTGAGGTATTTCTGTTGAGACTCTGATAGCTAGAATCATAAATATGTCTTTTCTAACATGTTTTATTTAAATGTTCATTTTGTTTACCAACTTTATAGGATGCCTGGAGTGGCTTTGGTGCCTGAACAGGATGTGGCACTGTTAGTTAATCTTTGAGAACCCAGCAGGCAGAGTTTCTTCACCTTGAGACCTTTTGCTATGTGCTGGTGACATGTCTGCCCTACAGCAGCTGCTAACCTGCTGTGAGGAAGATCAAGCAATGGCTAGTGCTCCCTGACAGATTCCTCTGATTGTCTGAGTGGCAGTCTGTTAGTAGTGCAGACCTTGGGTCATATCCCAAATCTGAAAGACCAAAGTTAGATTTAACTTTTGAAAACATGGTCTCCAGATCGAGCTGACTCTTTCTGCAAACTTTAATCAGCTTGTCTTTTCCTATTGTAATGAAATAACACTCCCTGTTTTGACAGTCTCTGGCTGTATGGAATGGAAAGCCAAAATAAACAATGAAGACCACACTGAACATTCTAATACACATCCTTGAAAGTTTCCTTAATTCCTCAGCCTAAACTAGACACCTTATCCAAACACTTCCTCCTGTTGACTCCTTCTGTCCTCCACAGCATCCTGGGTTACTAGATTTTAGATAGGAGCTTCTAATACACATAACTCAGATTGAAAGCAGAGTTTCATTAGCACAAACTTCCCTATCATAATTGTAATCTACAGTAAATGAATGCAATTAGCCACACCAGGGTCTCCCCTGAGCCCTGTTCTCCTCTGCCATAATCTGACACTAGGTTCTCATATAAAGCTAGCATACTACATTCACTGCAATACCAGCAGGTCTACAGGGTTGCACTTTCCAGGATCATGTCACTGCTTCTCTTTCAGATGTTAGTGCTCTCATGTCTTGGAGCCACAGAGCTACAGAGAAATTCACAGCAAAGGAAAAGTAGAAGGCCATTTCAGCACTTTTTCTACCTGGACAAAAATCTGTTTGAAAGTCAGAGTCCTCCTGAGCCGATAAGCAACAACCCAGTAGGTGTTGGTGAGACCCTGAAAGTACCAAGCTTTTTTGTATCAATTCCACAGACAGCATCTGGAAGTGAGAAGAAAGAGGAGAAAAAAATGTCCAGATTCATTCTTCCCAATACAGGACTCCACACAGACCAAGACCTGAGAACCCGGGTTGCACCCAGAGAGATCTCTCCTGTGGAAAACTTCTCTCCACCCCATTATTCCAGCAAGAGAGAGTCTGAATTTCCCTACAGAAAAGATGCCAAGAAATTCTGGGACCACTTCATGTTAAAGAAAAATTCAGAATCTGAAGAGGTCGTCCTGCCAATCAAGACCAATGAAATGCACCAAGAAAACTGCAGAACCCTGCCTTTTGCCCAGGTAAGAACAGGCATTCAAGATCAACAAACATACCTTTGCCCCCATCTCTAGTAATCAGCAACTGAAGGGACATGGGTTATTCCAGTGGCTAAGTCACAGGGCTTCAGAACACCTGCTCATTGTAAGTGGCTGAAAAGACACTGCTGAAAAAGTTTTAGTCTGAAGAGGCAAACTGCTAAATTGCAGCACTGGACTGCTAAATTGCAGCACTGGAAAGCCGCAGACTCAATTTTCATAGAATTATTTATTACTTTTATGCACAGATATTCTGACAAAGCCTATGCAGGCTTTGGGAAGTGATGAGTAATTATCCATTCAATGAATATACATCTCAACTGCTTGTAGATCTGAATCATGATCTCTCTCTCTCTAGACAGACAGATAGATAGAGCTAAATATGTGTATGTGTACACACACACAGACACACAGACACACAGACACACACACACACACAAAGTATTTGTCCTGAGACTCTGTGTATATATATAAACAGGAAAAGCTGGTTGTTTTCTTACAGCTAAGAAAGGATTCTTTTCTCCTGTATTAATTAGAAAACTGGCTTATGTCTAATTCTGTGCTAAGAATTTCAGAGAACTGGTAAATTGTCCCAGGCACAGATGAAGCAATTCTGTCATATTGTAACATCAAGACAAGCAAACAGTATAGGTAAAGGTGCTATATTCCTTGTAAGTTACCATCTATTCTCAGTGTTTCTGTAATCACAATCTGTTAAGGACCATGTCTTTTCATATCCAGAACTAAATTTATTTCACACAGACATAGGTACATACGGATGTGGCTTAGAAACCTGTACTTTTTTGTTCTGAGAAGAAAAAAGTGCAGCATTGTTTTTTTGGTTTTTTTCTCTTTTTTTTTTCGTTCATGCCTTCTAGCAAAGTCCATGGGCCATTTCTGCACCAGAAACCTTAAATTGCTTTCTGTTTCAGGGTGTTACTCATAACGGCTGTGAGAAGGTGACAGTACAGAATAACTTGTGTTTTGGAAAATGCAGTTCCTTTCATGTTCCTGGTTCAGAAGATCATCTTTATACCTTTTGCTCTCATTGCTTGCCCAGCAAGTTCTCCATGAAGCGCCTGGATCTCAACTGCACTGACTCTGTTCCAGTGATCAAAGAAATCATGATTGTAGAAGAGTGTAAATGTGAAACTCGGAAGATTAAAGACCCTGTGATTGGATCTCTCCTGTCAGACTTGTACGCAAATGTACATGAGCACAATTAACCCGTGCAAAGTACCACTTAAATGATCGTAAGAATTTGCCAGTAAAAAAATCCAAACAAGTTGTCATCACTCCAGCATACAAAAATATTAAAAATGTTTCTACATCATCTTCTCTGTTTCAACAATAACTTTACCTAAAATGTAACAAATGTTTCCTTGCAGTTGTTAAGGAAAAGGAGATGAAATTACTGGGCTTATGTGTAAAGGTCTTACTTCAACAAGGGAAAATTCTAAAAATTTTTCCACCCTTCCTATCACTGTTTCTAGGATGCTAGTAAACAAAGGCTAAAGAACTAACATGATTTATCTGTGTAAAAACTGAATGCTGACTTGTTTTCAGTGCCTTTGCTTGCAGGGAGTGCCAATTTAGCTGTATTGGCAACAAAGATGAGATTTAGTCTGTTCCCTGCAAAAATATGTCTACTTTTACATCAAGATAATGGCTGGAGAGTGTAAAACATAAATGGACATGAGGTACATTGAAAGCTGTGACTAGTTAACGTCATACTGATTGATCTCAGCTGGAGTTCAGTTCTCATTGAAAACTAACATACTGCACAAATTGCACCGATAGATAATGGCAAAGGGTATTTTGCCATAGAAACCACTTGTTCTCTTTTCCACACACCTGCATTCGCTCTGTACCTTTATTTTTACTCAACGTGTTCAACTGCAGAAGGAAAAAGAAACTACAAAAACTGCCATAGTCCTACAGAAAACATCACAGATGAATACACTGTTGTTATTATTTAAATTCACTGAGGAAAGACAAGGCACATTTTCCAGTCCAATGAATTTTAACATTGTCAATGAATCTAAGATAAAGTTTAAATAATGTTCTCAACACTTAAAGTAAAGCAGAAAAGGCATTTGTGTGACAGAAAATCTGAGAAGGACTTTATCATCATAGCAATATCTTAACAACTTTACAGGAACAGCTGAGAGAACTCTGCTAGGAAGGGTCGGAATCTACTGCTAGGCAACACAGCACCAGTGGCTACTAGCCAAACTGCTGGCTTTCCTGCTCTCTCCAGCTGCTTCTCCCTGGATTTCTCTTGTGGATCTGGCACACCAGACAAAGAACAGCTTCCAGCAACAGAGTTCAGCATACTTCTAAGCAAGCTTTTTTCAGTCCTCTGGGAATCTGCTCTCAGACCTGGGCCACTGTTATTAAACTGTCACAGCTCTTTTTTAGGGTATTGGAAATCACTACTGACTTAGCTGGTTAAATTCAAGGGCTGGGAAGGCGATTCCTTGTATTTGAATTGCAATGGGATTAGATCTAACTTAATATTCTGTCAGAAAATATGTGCAGCATGGCTTTGAAGTGCAAGGCCCATGTTGAATATTTACTAAAAATTGCATCTGAATTATGTTCTGATACTGGATCTGAAGCTGTGTGCTTCTGCAGGTCACTCATAGTGAATGAACTGAAGATTAGTATATAGTTACCTTTCATCACATATAAACCTGTTTTAAATAATAAAAATTGTGTACTAAAACTCAAGAAAGTATTTTCTCTATTCTTTTACATGAAGGACCTATGTGAAAACTATATATAGCTGTTTATGGCATGACATATGATGTCATTCCAAGTAACTAGCTATCAATGTCTTATAATCCCTGTATTGTGTGTGAAAATTGGTGCTCATTTTTAATCAAGCCTAAGGAAGAAAGCACACAAAGCGCTTAAGTTCTCAACTTTTTTCTCTTTACTGATGGATTTTTTTAAAATCTGAAAAAGCCAAGTGTTCTGTTTTACTCAGAATGTTTGACACATGTTTTAAAGCTGTCCAAATATATAAGAATGTTCACCCACATTTTCTTTTTTGTTTTCTGAAATGCAAGTATGTTTTTAGGTTTGATACTTGCAGAGAGCCACTTGAAGGTAGGACCTACATACACTCCCAGTAAGATCACATGTCAATTAAAAAGAAAAAAGGTCTTCCAGTCTTGTCATTTTGACAAAACTGATGGATATACTAAATATTTATCATGAGGATGGCTGAACTGAAGCGATATTGTGGACTGCAAAGTATTCAGTCTAATTTTTAAAGCTTCTTCTCAGGGCTGAAGCATTATTCCAGTTAAAGAAAGCTATTCATGTAAGGAGTTTGCAGGACGAGATTCTTAGCGTGAATTTGCACAGCTTAAAAGTAGGTGAAAAGAGGTAATGACAGCTGTAGTAATTGCTAATTAGATTAGTGCTGTAGGTTTTTTGGATGCATGTTTAATTAACCCAGCAATGACTGGTTGCATGTAATTAGCACAGTATTCCACAAAATCAATCAATGTGTTAATTGGATCAGATTTCTCAGCCTTTAAAAAATCTGTATTAGAAATATGTTTTATCCAGGGGCTAACAGGATTTTGCTCTCTGAGCATAATGGTTGCCTCTACAAGCAGAACACTGTGGATCAGAAAGGTGAGGGATCTGATCCTCATCACTATATGGATGCTTTCAGTAGTAACATTATAGCAACAAACACTAGTTGTGTCCGCTCAGAGCTTGCATGCTTTCTGTAATGAAAGCTTTTCCAGTGCAGCTATGCTGACAATGTAAGTGCTGTTAATGTGATCTATTTTAGAGCACTCCTTGTGCAAACCTACCTTACAGAACAAGACTAAGCTATAGTTGCAGAGCTCTCTGAAAATTCCAATCAATTCCAAGCAGAGTTTCTATGCTTCTGCCCTTTTATTTGTCCTATTGTCTCATTTTCAAATGGATTTGCTTTATGTAGAAAATAATTGAAGAGAAGTGCTGTTTTTTTCCTATTGCTCTAGCAAAAGAAATATTCAGGCTATTCTTTTTAAGTGTGGATTTAATGCAACCAGCTTTAATGCCAGTAAATACATCCAACACCAGGGTTGCATCAAACTC
The DNA here is from genome assembly GCA_013397865.1 of Struthidea cinerea. Lineage (NCBI taxonomy): Eukaryota > Metazoa > Chordata > Aves > Passeriformes > Corcoracidae > Struthidea > Struthidea cinerea. Next base: position 267,965 of record VZTI01005936.1, read on the forward strand.
TTATTGAATTCTGCACAACCATATATTCTAGGGAAAAGTCTCTGAAGCTGCACTTCATGCTGTGCTTGGTACTTTGTTCACCATCTACGAAATATTCACAACTAATCCCATGGCTCTCAGCTGACTAGCTTTTACTGGCAGGTGGTGAAATCTCTTGCAGTGCTTTCTCCTAAAGGTACTCACTCACTCCCTGCTGCAAGAGCAAAACAAGACTCCTTACTCAGACAGAACCTCTCTGCCAGTCTATACAGCTGCATAACCATGTCTGAGATCATAATATGCTGAGTTGGAAGGGACCCCTAAGGATCATTGAGTCCAACTCCTGACCCTGCACAGGACAGCCTCAAGAATCACATCATGTGCCCGAGACCACGGCCCACACACTTCTTGAACTCTCTCAGGCTGGTGCTGTGACCACTTCCTTGGTGAGCAGTTCCAGTGCCCAGCCACCCTCTGGGGGAAGAACCTTTGCCTGATACCCAACCGAAACCTCCCCCTTACACAGCTTCCGGCCGTTCCCTTGGGTCCTGTCAATGGTCACCACAGAGAAGGGATCAGTGTTTGCTCCTCCCGTTTCCCTCACAAGGAAGTTGTCATCCAAAATGAGGTCTCCCCTCAGTCTCCTCCAGGGTGAACAGAAAGTGACCTCAGCTGCTTCTCATAAGGGTTTTTTCCCCTCAAAGCCCTTCACCATCTTCATTGGCCTCCTCTGGATGCTAATAACTTAGGATCTTTCTCATATTGCAGCGTCCAAAACTGCCCCCAGCACTCGAGGTGAGGCTGCCCCAGAGCAGAGCAGGACAATTCCCTTCTTGCCAGGCTGGCAATGCTGAGCCTGATGCCCCCCAGGACAGGGCTGGCCCTCCTGGCTGCCAGGGCACTGCTGACTCATGTTCAACTTACCCCTGACCAGGACCCCCAGGTCCCTTTCCATGGCTCTGCTCTCCAGCATCTCATTCCCCAGTCTGTCTGTACATCCAGACATTCCATCCCAGGTGCAGAATCTGGCACTTTCCCATGTTCAACTTCATATGGTTGGTGATTGCCCAGACCCCTGATTTGTCAAGGTCTCTCTGCAGGGCCTTCCTGCCTTCGAGGCAGTCAGCAGCTCCTCCCAATTTTGTGTCATCTGCGAACTTGCTCAGTATCCCTTCCAGTCCTGCATCCAAGTCATTTATGAAGATGTTGAAGAGCACAGAGCTGAGGACGGAGCCCCGTGGAACCCCACCAGTGACAGGTCCCCAGTCTGATGTCACCCCATCCATTGTAACCCCTTGTGCCTGACCTGTGAGCCAGCTGCTCGCCCATCACAGGATGTGTTTATCCAGCTGTGTGCCAGACATTTTGTGCAGAAGGACCCTGTGAGAGATGGTTATCAAAAGCTTTACTGAAATCCAAGAAGATTACATCAACTGGCACCTCCTGATCGGTGAGATGCGTTACCTTGTCATAAAAGTAAATCAGGTTTGAAAAGCAGGACTTCCTCCTCATGAAGCCATGCTGGCTATGACCAATGACTGTGTTGTCCTTCAGGTGTTTTTCAATACCTCCCAGAAAAATCTTCTCCATAACTTTGACAGGCACTAAAGTGAGACTGACAGGACCCTGCAGTTTCTGTCTTCTGCAAGACAACTCCTTTGTCTTCCCCTTCTTAAAAATCAGACAATGTTCTCCAGCTTCCAGTCAGCTGGGACTGCTCTGGATTCCCAAGACTGCTCAAAAATGATTGAGAGAGACTTTACAATGACATCGGCCAGCTCTTTGAGGATTCTTGGATGAATCCCATCAGGCCCCATAGATTTGTAAGGATCCATCTGGAGCAGCAGATCCTGCACAATGTACCCAGAAGTATGTGCTGTGCCAGATGGTGCATTTTTAAGAGGTGTGGAATTGGGGCTACTTCAGGTCCTCCATCAGTTTACCAGTAGAAACAGGAAACACTGGTAATGAATTATAAATATTTTGCATTTTCTGTTGTGCTAAACCTAACTCCTTGAATATCTGGCATGTAATCACCAACTTCAGCTCATGTGAAATCATTCCCTGACAGCTGTGCACACTCCCTCTGCTCAGATGAGAAAGAATGGGGATTAAAAGACTCTATAGCTGGCCCTATTGCAAGAATATTGATAAAAGATTAACTGTCCTCACTGAGAACAAAATTGTCCTGTTTCAAGCACCTCAGGCTCCATGGCATCAGCAAAATGCATTTTAACTTGAAAATTAAAAATTTAACCATAAGCTAAATACTTACTACTACCACTACTACTACTACTAGTTACTACTACTACTACTACTAATCTAATAATGATAATAGTAATAACAATACTAGTAACAATGATGATAACAATAATGATAATAACAACAATAATAAACACAAAAAGTCAGGAATAGCCTGATGTTTCTCTAAGGGCTTTTCTGAGGCATTTTCACTTTTCCTGGTTTAGCTACTGCTTTTACCAGTCATTTAATCTGATGTTCTGCTGGTGGCTGCAGCCCACAGGAGGATGTTCAAACTGAGCAAGCATGTACCTAAGATGCTTCTGAACCAGGGCGTATTTGCTGAAGCTTGTTCAAACTCACCTCACACTACATAAATGTGGAACATTCAAGCAGTCTGTTGCCTTGCCTGGTCTTTAGACAGCAACTCTTGGAGGAAGAGAGGCGTTAGAAGAACTAATACTAGGACATCTGCAGTTGGACACTATCTGAGCACAACTCCTCACATGACTGAAGTGCCTAAAATGGAACTTAGCTCCCTAATTGAGACTACTGCCTGGTCTATCTTAGTACCCCATGTAATCTACCTGCAGGCTCAGGAAACTTCAGCATGTCTACTATTGAGGCAGGCAGATTAGAAAACATACTTTGCCTTTGATTTTTCTGGCTATTAAATCAGAGAGAAAATGGAGCCCGAGACACATTTTCCTTTAACAGCTACAGCCTCATCCTCAATACGTCACATTGTGACTGACAAAACTTCTAGGCCACAACAGGTTTTGTTTCAGCACGCTGTTTCATTGACACAGACTTTTTTCTTCATGACATGGATCTTCATGACATCAAAAATTCTGCTCCTATTCTAGAGTTTACACGTGTCTTCTATGCATGTCACCAAGGTTTACAAGGAAGTGAGCAATGCAGCAGTGCTGCAGAAAAGTGGTAGCAACAAAATTGCACATTTTAGAAGGATCCAAGAAACTGAGTACTGCTGAGAAGGCTGATTTCTCAGCTCAGGATGTGTCTGTGCACAGACAATGCCCCTTCTGCACACTGGTCAAGGGGCACAGTTGGGCTCGAAATGAATCCTGGAAAACAGTCTCAAGAAGCAAGGGGCTTGTAAGCCGTAAGAATCGTGGGAGTCACAGTGCACACCTCTCTCTTGCATGGGCTCTCCATAACAGAGCCTCAGCTGTTACTGCACATGGCTTGATTTTAGCAGGCTGATTTAATATTTACAGAGTGCCAATAAAATTTATAGGATGACAGCTGGTGGCTCCTGTGGTAATTTATAAACAGCAACAACAACACAACACAGACATCAGAAACTCCAAGAGGAATTCTGTGCCATCGTGCAATATTCAGCACTGAAGAAGGTGAATAATTTTGCAATCTTCTAATAATCTTTCTGTAATACATCCATATTGGATTTTATGTAAAATCCATATTATGCAAAATTAGTGTTTCCCATAGGTATGTTTTTCCACACAGAACACAGCTCACCACAAAGACTCATTATCAATCTATCTGGATTTGATATTCTGGCAAAAGAGTCAGGTAATATCTATAAGCCAAGACTTTTCAGTTGGGAAGTCCAGCACATAATTCCCGGCTTTGCCTCCTGCAATGCGCTTTCTCAAAAAAAGCATTAACAAAAGGGGACGGCAGTGCTGATGACTAAGCCAGAAAAGACCACTGCCCTTGTTCCACGACCTGTGTTTACTTCACATTCCTAAGTAGAAAAGAGAAAAATACAACTGGTCTGGCAGGACTACAGGTCTAAAGAGTGGCCATTATCAGCGTACCACTGCAGAAATGCAAAGCCTGGTATTCAAATGGAAGACAGTATTACTGACTGATTCTTTTTCATTCTACATGAAACCTTCATTGATCGTACTATTATTCTTTGCTTATATTTCCATTTTACTTCCCAAGTCCATGGTTTCCTTCAAATTTCTTGATTGTCTCGGTTTGTGGTTTTTTCCCATTAAAATTTATTCCTCAAATCAGTGAAAAGTCTTTTACGTGTAGACACAAATACATATATTAAATTTGTCATGAAATAGAGCCAGAGACTGGTCTTTGTTATTTACAAATATTTATAAAAGAACAACTTTTTCAGTTATTCTCTTCTCCTTAATAGACATATTAACAGTCCAATTAAGATGTCTATTATTTTCAGTGTTACCTGCTCCTATCGACACATATAGGTTGCTCTTGAGGAACTGCTCTTCTCTGGTTTACCTGGAACATGCTTCTTTCACCTTCCAGACAACCTCCAGTTTCTGCTACAAATATCTATATTCAGGTCAGAGCAACTTTAGGTTGAAATGTTAACAACTGCCCTGTGTAATAGAAGACAGTGGACACACAAACCAGGACAAGGTCCAAAATCTTGACAAAAGCTTGAAAACTACCTAAACACTAACTTGACTATTTGGGTTCTGGTTTTTCGTTTGTGTTTTTTGGGGTTTTTTTGGTTGTCGTCCCCCCCCCCNTAATCATGTTATGATTACGTTTTCAGAAGAATATCATCAGTAATAAAAAAGACTTTTCTGCCTTGGTGGTATTCACAACATTACTCTTCATCCATTTCATCCATCATCATGGAGGAAAAATGCTCCAGGGTAAGAGCCCATCAATTTACAGTGGGAACTATGCCACTCAGACAGATGGGGTACCCTTAGGTAGCCAAAAGATCATATATGTTCATCAGCAATGGGTGCTCAAGGCATGTTTCCCAGCTGGGAACACTGAAAATTTCGTCCATTACAAGCTGTCTGTGGCTCTTAGCCACAGCTAATCCCTCGTGGGTCTGAATTATCTTTTTAAAACAAAGATTGGCTTCTGCAGCCAGGTAAGGGCCTTATGTGAGCAAGGGGCACAGCACAGCAGGGGACTTGAATGTCACGAAAATGTTGCAACTGGTCTGTGCTGATTGAGGAAAGAGACCAGGATGCAAAGTACAGAATTACTAGAGTAATTCTTTATTCACGAGTGTGAAGTCCCATTCAAATTAGGGAACACTGCATGTGTTTACCAAATGGTTCTTATGCCTTTCATGCATTCATACACATGATTTGACCACTCACTACATAACACACATTCACGCTGTAATAGAAGAGACAATGCCTG